>CM019063.1:521822799-522020466 GCA_009667805.1 Leptobrachium leishanense | reverse complement strand
GTTGTTTGGAAAAAACACACAACACTATGTGTGGAGAAAAAAGGCACAGCACACCAACATCAAAACCTCATCCCCACTGTAAAACATGGCGGAGGAGCATCATGGTTTGGGGCTGCTTTGCTGCCTCAGGGCCTTGACGGATTGTTGTCATTGATGGAAAAATTTATTCCAGCGTTTATCAAGACATTTTGCAGGAAAACGTAAGACCATCTGTCTGCCAAGTGAAGCTCTGCAGAGGATGGGTGATGCAACAGGACAATGACCCAAAGCATACAAGTAATTCAACAAAAGAATGGCTTCAACAAAACAAAATACGCCTTCTGGAGTGGCCCAGTCAGAGTCCTGACCTCAACCCGATTGAAATGCTGTGGCATGACCTTAAGAGAGCGATTCACACCAAACATCCCAAGATTATTGCTACACTGAAACAGTTTTGTGAAGAGGAGTGGTCCAAAATTACTCCAGATCGTTGTGCAGGTCTGATCAGCAACTACAGGAAACGTTTGGTTGAGGTTATTGCTGCCAAAGGAGGGTCAACCAGTTATTAAGTCCAAAGGTTCACATACTTTTTCCACCCTGCACTGTGAATGTTTACATGTTCTGTTCAATAAACACATGACAACATATAATGTGTGTTGTATTATTTTAAGCAGACTGTGTTTTCAAATTGTTGTGACTTAGATGAAGATCAGAGCACATTTTTATGACCAATTCATGCAAAACTCCACGTAATCCCAAAGGGTTCACATACTTTTTCTTGCCACTATATAAGGTTTATTATTGCAGAAGCCATTTACACATCTGATCACAGCAATTCAAAGAACTGCGTCCCAGAGCTCCTGTGCTACATTCCCCATATGCAGCAAGGAATTCTGGGTAAGACCTGCAAATGACATCTGTCTCACTTTTTTGCATATTGGGTCTGTTTTTACACATGGACGTTCCTTCCGCTCTTAAAAACGCACGTCTGACCCCGGCCTTAAAGAGTTTGAATTCCATTTTTTTCTGCAAGATAAAACAGCTCCCAAGTTGTACTATCGAGCTGTAATTTTGCTATTTGACCAGCAGGTGGTGAACTCTACCTCCCAAGGAATGCAAACATCTGAAAATGAGCTTTAAATATTTGAATCTATATTTAAGACACAGTTTAAATGTATGTATAATGCAAATTTGTTTTCCAGCAATCCACTGGGTCCTAGCGGTGAAGTAATGGAAAACAACGTAGTAGTGAAGGAGTTAATCCCTCAAACAGCTTCAAATGGTTAAAATCTAAAATCCCTACCGCATCTTGTGCAGATTTAGGGCTGACCCAAGTGCTACTTTTACACCCTCAGGCAGGGCCGCCATCAGGGCATTACGCCCAATGCTGCCGTAAGCGGCCCGGACCCGGGGGGGATCCCGGGCCCCCGACGGCAGCGGCGTCGCCCTTTAACAGCTCCGGTATCGGACTCGATGAGTCCGAATCCGGAGCTGTGTCCCTGCTGCTGCTGCTGCTGCAGGAGCCGGAGGAGACACTGTGTCTCCTTCGGTTCCTGGCAGCTTCACTTCCTGGCTGGGCGGGGCCAAGCAGCGTGTGAGGGGCCTCCCAAGCACGTTTCTTTGGCTCCGCCCCTCCACTCAGTGAAGCTGCGCGCTGGAGCTGGAGGGGCCTGGAAGAAGACAGAAGAAAAGAAGAGAAGAAGATTAAAGAAAAGGTGAAGAAAAGAAGAGCTGAAGAGCAGAAGACAGAAGAAAAGAAGAGAGAAGACAGCGAGTGGTGAGCCAGGGCCCAGACCCTAAGGCCCAGACCCCAGACCCTAAGGCCCAGACCCAGGGCCCAGACCCCAAGGCCCAGACCCAGGGCCCAGACCCCAAGGCCATACCCAGGGCCAAAACCCCAGGGCCCAGACCCCAGGACCCAGACCCTAAGGCCCATACCCAGGGCCCAGACCCAGGGCCCAGACCCCAAGGCCCAGACCCCAAAGCCCAAACCCAGGGCCCAGACCCTAGGGCCCAGACCCCAAGGCCCAGGACCCAGACCCTAAGGACCAGACCCAAGGCCCAGACCCCAAAGCCCAAACCCAGGGCCCAGACCCCAAGACCCAGACCCTAGGGCCCAGACCTAAGGCTCAGACCCAGGGCCCAGACCCTAGGGCCCAGACCCCAAGGCCCAGACACAGGGCCCAGACCCCAGGGCCCAGACCCCAAGGCCCAAACCCAGGGCCCAGACCCAGGGCCCAGACCCCTAGGCCCAAACCCAGGGCCCAGACCCTAAGGCCCAGACCCAGGGCCCAGACCCCAAGCCCAGACCCCAAAGCCCAAACCCTAGGCCCAGACCGCAGGGCCCAGACCGCAGGGCCCAGACCCCAAGGCCCAGACCCCAAAACCCAGGGCCCAGAACCCAGACCAAGGCCCAGACCCCAAAACCCAGGGCCCAGACCCCTAGGCCCAAACCCTAGGACCCAGACCCCCAAGGGCCAGGGATCAGACCCAGAGACCAGGGCCCAGGCTAGACCCCAGGCCCCAGAGCCCAGACCCAGAGACCAGACCCCAGGCCAGACTCCGGGCCCAGACCCCAGGCCAGACCCAGGGACCAGGCCCAGCCAAGACCCAGGGCCCAGACCTCAGGGACCAGACCTCAGGGACCAGACCCCAAGGCCCAGTCCCAGGGACCAGACCCAGGGCACAGGCCCAGACCCAGACCCAAAGGCCATCATACACAGCCCGTTTCTGTGAGATTTATTGCTGTGGATTCTGTGATACGTTCAGACACACTGCTCATTACTGTGAGTTTTATTGCTGTGGATACTGTGATACGCTAATACACACTGCACATTACTGGGAGTTTTATTGCTGTGGTGCTATGTTATGTCCTTTTTTTTGAAGGGGGAGAAAAGCTGTTAGAGGTTGAGGGAGTGCCAGGGGGGGGCCCTGGGGGGGCCCTGGGGGGCCCCATCGTGAGGTTTAGTAAGGGGCCCCATCATTTCTGATGGCTGCCCTGCCCTCAGGCTCTCGATGAGAGATCCAAAGGCCGGGGTCCGTTTGGTATAATGACCCCCCTTGGCAAATAAAGGAGGCTGTGAAAAATCATCTTTATTATTTAACATTTTGATCATTCGGTGAAACGAAATGCACAGAAATGATCTGCTCTCATGGAAAGCAAACAATCCTAAAATCCTAAAATTAAATGATAATTCCAGTTAATATTCTGCAGGTCGTGTTATGATTTTATCTTCTTTTTATACATCAGTAAACACACTGTGGTTATAAAACATATTTGTATATTATGCCACATGTCGCCTCGGTCCAGTGACCTGAAGCTGACAGTGAAGTGACAGCTGAAAGCTGTGTGAATGTACTTCCTGCTGACAGTCACTTTATACGGCATAAACTGCATTTACTGTAAAGTAGCACTAGATGCGGTGGAAGCATCATAACTGCTCAGAGAACAAGACATACCAAGTCTTGCGTCTCAAACTTGCAGAAACAATCCTACTGTCAGGTGAAGCAGATTGCTCTGAAGTTTCCGGCCTCCTGATTGGTCCTCTTCCCGGTAGCTCCAACTTGGATGTTAAAGGGATGCTCTATTAAAAGCTGAGTTCCTTTCTTTGCTCTTAAATAATTGGGCAGATGCTGCTGAAAACCTCTATCCAAATATTACTTTTATATATTTTCTTTTATTCCAGGTTATTTTACTTATCGTTTTTCCCTCGTCGTGCGCTGCTCTTTCTCTTCGGCTCCAGGTCTCCAAAACTTGGAAGTCCCTGAAGCTTTCTAACACAATTTCTGCTCGTACGCAACTTCCGTAGCATAGGAAATGCAAATTGCGCAGCGTAGGAACCGCAAATTGCGTAGCTCTAAGAGACTCGCACACTTACAGGGGTTATTCACAAAGCACAGAAATGTCAGCGCTTTGCATTTCAGTGATTCGATTTCGCCGACCTTTCGTGAATTAACTATTCACCACAGAGCACCGAAGATGTAGTCGCCGCAGACTGCCGAACTGCAGAAAAAAACACAATAAAAATGCATTACAATGTGTCTAAATAATAAAAAGGTCCTTTAAAACAATAATAAAATGTTCTATTACAGAATTTAAAAAATGTTTTTAACAAAAATTGGAAATTAAAAATTTTGTAAAAAAATACAAAAAAGTGTTTAACCCCTTCACTGCTGAGGCATTTCACCACTGTGTGCTGAGCTCATTTTTACCGCTTTCGCTCATCATGTTTAAACGCGATTTAAAGCCACATTTTATTAAATGACCCAGACATATTATATATCGTTCTTTCCGGCAAACTCTGCAGATTCATAATATATCATTTTTATATGTATACGTCATGTCCTGCCTGTATATTATAACAAAAAATACAATAAAAATTGAATTTTTAATTATCTGCAGTGTGTAAAGTGTTTTTTTTCACATTTTAGCACATGAGCGTTTCCGGTTATGTTTTCTATGGGGTGCGCTTGTACAAAAAATTTGAAATGGGGACTTGTTACATTTTGGGGGGGGGAATTACGTGATTTTTAGCAAACGCACCCCATAGAAAAAAATCATTAGTGCAGCATCATTGTTCACATTATAATTGAAATGTGAACAATATTGCTGCATTAATAAAAACAACACACAAAAAAAAACATGTTTTTGTTTTTTTTTAATTTATTTATTATTTTCATTATTATTATTATTTTTTTTTTCTTTACTTTTTACCTAGTCATGTTGGGTATCATTCGAAAGGCCATGCTCAGGCCTTTCAAATGACACCATCCATGACCCCCTAGCTGCCACGGTTCTGGATATATCGGGGTTCACAAGAACCCCCTATCTCCACCAGGGGATTTCCTTGGGAAATCCCCGGCAGCTAGGGGTTCCCTGGCTATCTGACGTTATCACTCTATGCGTGATGACGTCAGGCAGCGAGGGGAGACCCGGGGGTGGAGCCGCCATCCAAGATGGCGGCCCCCACCGGAGATAGGCTGCACTTCGGCGCCGAAAGGCGCTGAACTGCAACCCAGCACTTGAGGGGTTAAAGCCAGGCACCGCTTAAAAGGGGAGACTCTCCCCTTTTAAGCGGTGTCTGGCATTTAGCGCTGCTCTTTCCCGATCGGGAAGGAGAGGGATCCAAACGGATCCCCCCCTCCCTTCCAGGCTATCTCCCGTCATTGCCGGGGGGTCGCCTGGAAATGACGTCATCGTGCATGGCGCGATGACGTCATTTACGCCGGGAGGAGCTTGACTTCAACGTCTGAGGACGCTGAAGTCAGAAAGCCGTGGGACCCCGGACAAGAGGTGAGTATCTCCGCCGGGGGTCCCGCACAGCTGATGACGTGTGGGGCACGTCCTCAGCATGCAATGTGCATCAATGAGGACGTGCCACACACGTCTGCAGCAGTGAAAGGGTTAAATTAATAAAGACGGTTTTCTGTGTATGAGAAGAATAAATAGAAAAATAAAAAATACAAATGATATTTTTTTTTACATTGAAACCTATGGGATTCGCCTGTTTACACCTGTGAAACTGAATCACCAAAAATCTGGGCATTTCACTGACACTTCGGTGCAGTTCGGCGTTCTGTGAATAGATGAACCATTACTATCTATGGGACAATTTCGCTGCTGCCAAAGATCATCTGGGATCGCTTAAGGCCAGCAAGAAAAGGGTTACAGTAGTCGAGGTGGGAGATAATAAGAGCTTGGATGAGCATTTTAGTAGAGTCCTGGTTTACATTCACTGGTAGTAGATTTCATTTTGAAACACTAGGGGTTATTCAGAGAGTACCGAAAGGTCCTTGACATTTCGTCGCTCTCTGGTTTCCCGCAGTTCCCTGCACTTCAGGAAATCAAAGTTCCCCACCCTGCGGGGAATTCAGCATTCACTGCAGGGTCCCCAGAGTGCAGGAAAAACCCGCCTCAATCCCGCTGAACACCTGTCAAAAACCCATCGAAACCCGTCGGAACAACCATGCCGAACACGCCGGAAAAAGCCAATGAGCTGCCGATCACAGCACAGACAGCCGCCAGAAAAGGCCGACAAGCTGACAAACCGGGTAAAAAAAAATAAAAAAAATGTTTTCTTTAAAGTTTCAAAATTGAAACATTGTTTGCGAAAAAACTACTGAACGAAAATGCCTGGAATTTACATATAAGATCCAATGAATGATAATAAAAAGGGCTGTTACAGAAAAAAGAAAAGCCAATTAAAAGAAAAACGGGAAAAGAAATTTAGGCTAGGGTCAGACGAACGCATTTTCGCGTTGTCTGTGAAAATGTACGTTCGAACGAATGGACGCATTTTTTCACGGAGTACGCGACAGCGGTCATACGATGCGCATTTGCATTCGTGATTTTGTACGGATCATCAATAAAACACTTTTTGTGTCTGGACGTTATGTTGGCCGGACATTAGCAGTGTCTGACGTCTCCTAGTCACGCACACACGCCGCTAGCGGACGCAGCGCACTCTGTACGCCCGTACTAGTGGTTTGACGTTCTCGAAAATATGCGTTCATTTTCCACTTGCGTTGTGCGGCCGGACTTTCGTGCGACCGTACTTCGTATATTGGCCGTCATTGCCCGTCATTTGCTGCTAGTGCGGCCGTGATTAAGTGCGCCAGAACGCACGTTTAAAGTGCGCTAGTCTGACCCTAGCCTTAGCGGAAAAATCCCCAAAAAAGCCTAAAAGATCCTAAAATATCTATAAATTAAGAGACTTTTTACTGCAGAATAAAATAATAAATGGTTTATTAGATATTGAATAAAAACGGGAATATTCTTAACATTGAAGCCTATGGGATTCACCTGAATAAACTTGACAAATGAAAACACTGAACAACAGGGCATTTCGGCAACTTTTCACTGTTGTTCGATGTCTGTGAATAGATTAACCATTGCTTCTCTATGGGGGATTTCACTGCCGTCGAACAGGCACCGTACTGGCTGGTAGTTCGCCAAAATTTTGCGAACAGCCTGCCCTCTGAATACCTGAATGGCCCCGAAATGTCACCGTCTTGGGAAATTCCCTGTTCAGTGACATTTCGGGGCCAGATCGTCTCTCTCTGAATAACTCTTACTGTGTTTGTGCTGGTTGCAACAACGAGGATTTTCAACACTGTTTACAAATACAGCAAACACCAATGCTCCCTGAATACTCCTCTATGTGTGCCAGTCGCATACTGCAGTATCTGTATCCATGGAGTAAAGCAGGGGATAGCTTCAGAAGAAGTGGGTTTATCCCCACAAATATATGTCAATCTGTCCTAAAGCAAAATGGTCAATATGTCAACTGACGAGTCCTTTCGAGGCTTCTTTCTCTGAGCACCAGAAGCTGCTATTATATTCCCATGGAAGCCAATTCCTGCCCAATCCACCCCAAAAAAACACAATAAGCCCAGCAGATATTATTTACAGTATTCACTGTGTTTTGGGAATTTTGGGACAATTATTGTTTGTATTTCTGGAATATTATGGTGTTTCTCCTATTGTATGGGATCTTGCATTTCCCTTTATTTCTCCCGAGGTTCTGGTGATCAGTTCATTCTTTCTGAACGTGGGCCGGTCATTTTGGCTTTAGAATATTTCTTTATATTTTTTATACAGATACGTCCATATAGTCTGTGTGATATTTGATCAGATTTGATTTAATATTTCCTTAATATTATTACATATATTTTTATATGTTTCCATGTTTCCATTTACAGTTCTATTGTCCTTTCATTGGAATATGATTCGGCGTATCAGTGCAGCTCCCTCGCTCGTGCTTTTCTTTCAGTACTTTTCAGTTTTAACGCAAAGTCCAGATATTAATGTAAGAAGTTGGGGTACAGTGATCAGAAGCTCTTCATTGCTCCCAGCCTTTTTATTATGTTTAACACTTTTCATGTATTTTTCATTATCTATGTTATGCAAAATAGCAAAAGTCAAGGAGCTATTCCACACAGGAATTAATTCAACATCACATCAATTAACTCTTCCAGTGCTGACACGTTGTAACAGGAGAGTAGCAGAAATAAGCAGGAATTCTTCCTAAACTCTTATATAGGATCAGGATAATATTAATAACGATAAAACAAATTAATGAAGTAAATCGTCTGCTCCGGCATGACACGCTGTAACTTGCCTCCTGCTTTACATACACAGATGTTGTGGTTGATGTTGCTATAAAAGTGACATTATAGCCGGAGATCTCACTGATCTGTGTCTGTCTCAGTGCAGAGATAGAAAGATGCTTTATCACACGTATCTGCTGGGGGGATTTTTACTCATTATTCAAGGTAAGACATTATTTTATTTCCACAATTTCCATAAAGAAAGTAACCAGATAGTGACGGTGACACTGATTAAATGCTGATTTCACACCATACAGGCAACAATAGAATTGATCATTATTTTCTCCTCCATCCCTCAGGTTCCTGTGGACAGATTGTGATGACTCAGAATCCAGAGTCTGTTACTGTGTCACCTGGAGATACTGTCACCATGTACTGTAAAGCCAGTCAAAATATATACACCAACCTAGCCTGGTACCAACAGAAACCAGGAGAACCTCCACAGCTTCTTATCATGTGGGCAAGCGGCAGACACACAGGGACCCCAGCGCGTTTCAGTGGCAGTGGGTCTGGAACTGATTACACTTTAACAATCACAGGAATATTATCAGAAGACGCAGCAGTTTATTCCTGTCAGCAGTATCGCAGCGACCCTCGCACACAGTGATACAGAGCCGTACAAAAACCTTCCTCTTTTGCTTCCAGTGTCAGTTAACTGAATCTGTTACGTAACATCTAATAATATTGTAATAGATTCTCTGATATGTGCATTGTTTAATACATTATATGTTAATAAAGTTATACACCTCTTCAATACCGAGGGATTTTCCAGGAAGCCGCTGACCGCTGCCAGTGTTGTCTTTCCTTTTATTTCTTTTTTTAAATGATGTTAAATGATTTATACAGATTCTCTGATACCTGCATTGGTTATAGTTACATTATACAGTAATACAGCTATAAAATACTCAGACACAGCGAATAGGATTTGTAAAAAAAATAAATGCACTAAATAGTAAATGCAAAGGGTCCAGGGCTTATTATTATTAATAAAATAGTATGGGGGGGGGGGGTGATTATCCATACTGTCCTACATACAATTTAATTTAAAGCCATGTTAAACAAAACAGAAAGCTAACCAATCAGAGCCAGCGTCTTATAATGTCTCGCTATGCCCATATGATGATTGTAAGCTCACGGGATCTCTGGCTGAGCACTTGTATAAAGTGCTGCATTTCCAGGACAATTATCCTACGGGCAGGGACGTCTGTTCCTTATGTTTTATTATTTATTATGTCACCTGTCTGAGCTTCCCCCATTGTAAAGCGCTACGGAATCTGTTGGCGCTGTATAAGTACCTGTAACAGTAAATAGAATCAGACCCAACCAGTACAGAAAAAGTGTAAAAATAATGTATTAAACGCACAGTATGCGTCATTGCATTGCACCTATACATGAAAAACATCCCAAACTCGGAGCCCTATTTCAAAACACTTGTTATGGTTAACAAATGAACAGTTAACCCCTTCACTGCCAGTTATCCATATTTACAGGGTTATTCAAAGAGCACCAAAATTCCACCAGAATGTCGGTGCATTTTCGTTCACCGCACTTTGGTGAATCAAATTCCTCGACCCAGATGAATTCAGCATTCACTGCAGGGTCCCCGAAGTGCAGGGAAAATCTGCCGAACGCATCCAAAAAACCGCCACATCGAATGGAAAAATCGCCCAAAAAATATCGGATCGATCCGACAAGCAGCGGAAAAAACACTGAAAGCACTCGACGATCCGTTGCAAAACTGCAGAACGCATACGGAAAAAGCCAACGATTCGTCGAACAGAGCGCCAGCCAGCCACCAGAATTTATTTTTGTAGAAATCTGTTTCATATTTCATGTCTTGAAATCGCATAGCTGCCCTTGCATGTCTTGATAAAAGTCCAGAAGAGGACTGAAACGTCAGCTTGTCTTTTTTCACTTAAAATGGAATAAAAAACTGTTGTACTTTTTATAAGCAAGCCTTCAGTGTGCGCCTCTTCCTTTGGAGCTTGTGTCTACCATATACAGTATTGGCTGTATCGGAGCAGGTAAATGCTGCCTTACTATAAAGCACGGGGCTCCTGGATTATATCTGTGTATATATATATATATAAGGTTTATTATTGCAGAGCCATTCCTAGGATAGCGCCGTTTCAGGTTTATTGGACCCTCATCAGCAGGAGCTAGGCATGCTGACCAGTTGCAGTGGATGCTTGGACCCTCTGCTGATGAGGGTTCAATAAACCCGAAACAGTGCTGTCCTAGGAGTGGCTTTTTTACCAATTGCATAAACCTTATCTCTGCTAAAAAGTCATCTAGTATGGCATGGCATCGATTGAAGGGTTCTGTGTAAAAACAGCCCCAGGATGCAAAATAGTGAGACAGAGGTCATTTTCATGTCTTACCCAGAATTCCTTGCTGCATATGGGGAATGTAGCACAGAAGCTCTGGGATTCAGTTCTTTGAATTGCTGTGACGTGCAAATGGCTTCTGCAGTAATAAACCTTATTGGTTATTGCGTGGAGGCTTTTTATCTCATTTTTTGCCCTCCACCACAACCCTAATAGATATATATATATATATATATATATATTGATAAATATATATGTGTGCTGGTGCAAAATAAAATAAAAAGTGCCTAGTGCAGGGATAGATAAATATTACATGTTAATGTATAAAGTGATTGTCTTATTATGGTGGGACATGAAACGTTAAGTGATTAACTGAGATTAAAAAAAAATAGCATTAAAATAAGGCTTCTCCTATTATCTGCTAGAAAATATAATACACCCCCTAAATGTGGTATTAAAATAAGTCCTGTACTCCTTATCGGAAAAAGAAGAGAAGCTGGATAAAATAAATCTCTAGAAAACCTCTAAAAATACTGGAGGAATGGAAGTAAATAATACATAAAAGGATAAAAGAGAATATATATACAGTAAACGTTTTGACCACTAGAGAAATGAGTAGATTAATCAATATAAAGGAGTGAAAAGGAAGGAGGAGAATCTACGGGAATGTCAGAGATTTGAAATCTTGATTTAACCCTCTAGGTGTTAATGATTTTAATTTCTAGATCCATTTCATTTCTTCTATCTTTGTTTTGTTTTAGTAAAATCTTCTCCTCTAATCTCTTTGTACTTTTTGAATTGCTGAAAACCTAGCTCCTTTGGGATTCTGATGGAGAATTTCTTTAGTGTTGGGGACTGTATGAGTGTCCATACCTTTTTTAACGTTATTAAGATGCTCTCTATTCTCTAATCCTCACATTTAGATTTCTGGTGGTTCTTCTGACACACTGCTTGCCACAAGGGCAAATAAATAAATATACTGTATATCGTCTTTAGAAAACCAAATCAACGTGTAATGAATTTTAATCGTTTCTTTGTCCTTTATGTATTGAAATTCCTCTATGTGTCTTTTCGCACATCCAGTGGCCCTGCACCCTAAACAATTTCCACACCCAAAGAAACCTTTATTCATATCTATATGTATACAGCATTTATATCAACTGAGGAAGTTACATTATAGTAGCGAAACGAGTTTTGATTAGCGATAATTATTTTATACCAAGTTATTTTAACTTTACCGATTTTATTCAATAAATTTTTTTATTTTTACCACTGTCTGCTGTGGAAATATTCCGTGATCCAAACGGGAGAGCAAGGGAGATCCAGTGCTCCCTTGTGTCACTGGCTGCCTACACCTCCTAGTGTCTGGTTCAAGACACCTCAGAATGTGAGTACCTCTTTGGTTTTTGCTTTGGAGATATTGGTATATACATGTTCTGCACATGTTCGCTGTATTGTCTTTGGAGGGACATATGGACGCATAGATACATCTTTCTGGGGAACACAAGAAGGGAAGGACGCCTCTACGGGCCCACAAGTGCTATACCTCGAGCCGACTAATAAGTGGCTCCTTAGCATATGAGTGGTATTCTATATACATGTTCACCCCCACATAACTCGATCCAGATTGTCTGCACTAAGAATGGTACTTTTTTGTTGTTGAGGGAATTGGAAGGAAGCGCTGACTCAAACATTTTCTTCAAACTGTTGACTCCTCAGTGTTTATGGGATACACAACCGCCACTGTGAGGACAGCTGCTGGATTCCGTCACCTTAAGGACATGTACACACGATAAAGGTTTAAGAATACTATAAGGACAGAATCCTCCTCAGAAACATATCAATCCTGTAAGAAAACGTGTCAGCAAAAGGGAAGGGAAAGGAGGAATGAGAGGAAAGAAGGAAAAGGGAAAAAAAGAAATTTTACTAAAATTTAGATTTTTTTTGTCTATTGTGATTGCATATAGCTATTTGTGATTGCACGTATTTTATTGTGACTACACATTGTATCTGAAAATCACCACTGGGTGGCATCACAACACACCCACACAACATATATTTGGTCACATATTTTTTTTTTGAGAAAGTATTTTACCAGGAAGGATACGTTGAGATTTCTCTAGTTTTCAAGTATGTCCTGGGTGTCGAGTATGTACCGTTAGGTGTCTTGCCCAAGGACACTTACTGGAGAGGTGCTCTGGCTGGGATCAAGCCTATGTCTCCACAGGCTCTCTCCCTCTACTTTTTTTAATATTGGACAATATTTCCTGAAAATCTTCAATAATTTCTTATGATTTTCATTATAGCTGCAAATAAATCCTCCTCTTTTTTGTATTTCCTTTTTCTTCATCAATAAATTTTGTCTTTCTCTGATAGATATTAAATTTTTTGTATCATTCAGTATTTCTTCTCTGTATCCTTTCTCTTTAAATTGTTCTTTGATTCTGATTGTTCTAGGAAACCTTTCTCATCCGTACAGTTACGGCTGACCCTTAAAAATTGTTCCTTAGGAACTCTGTCCAGCCATTGTTGTAAATGGCAGCTATTTTTCTCTATGTAGAGGTTGACATCTACTACTTTGAAGAACGTCTTCATTTTAATCTTATCTGATTATATATATATATTCAGGTCTAGAAAATTTACACTTGGTACTGTATGCCTATTCCCACATCACTCCCCAATCGTTACTATTAAGATAGCTTAAAAATTCCAGCAAGTCTTCTTCCTCTCCCTTTCAGATAAAATAGATATAATCTATATATCTTTTAAAATAAATTAAATCTGTTGTCCAGCTGTGTTTGGTTCGGACCCATACAACTTCTCTTTCGATTCTAAATATGTTTGGGAATCCTACCAGCCTCCCAATTGTGCCGGCTTCATACAGGCCTCTTTGTTCTGCACAGCGGTTCCAGATATCGATATATAATTGTGACAGCACCTTACTTACAATACCACAATACAAAAAGAAAGTGGCTCGATCCTCATTTTCCTACAGAGCACCGCAATTATGGATAACCTCCCAGACACCATTAAATCTTCCCCAGTCTTAAGTCACTCAAGAGCTCCCTAGAAACATACTCAATACTGAATGCACCTGTAAACCTGTAACATAGTGACTATATACAGAATGCACCTGTAAACATGTAACACAGTGACTATATACAGAATGCACCTGTAAACATGTAACACAGTGACTATATACAGAATGCACCTGTAAACATGTAACACAGTGACTATATACAGAATGCACCTGTAAACATGTAACACAGTGACTATATACAGAATGCACCTGTAAACATGTAACACAGTGACTATATACAGAATGCACCTGTAAACATGTAACACAGTGACTATATACAGAATTCACCTGTAAACATGTAACATAATGACTATATACAGAATGCGCCTGTAAACATGTAACATAGTGACTATATACAGAATGCACCTGTAAACATGTAACATACTGACTATATACAGAATGCACCTGTAAACATGTAACACAGTGACTATATACAGAATGCACCTGTAAACATGTAACACAGTGACTATATACAGAATGCACCTGTAAACATGTAACACAGTGACTATATACAGAATGCACCTGTAAACATGTAACACAGTGACTATATACAGAATTCACCTGTAAACATGTAACATAATGACTATATACAGAATGCGCCTGTAAACATGTAACATAGTGACTATATACAGAATGCACCTGTAAACATGTAACATACTGACTATATACAGAATGCACCTGTAAACATGTAACATAATGACTATATACAGAATGCACCTGTAAACATGTAACATAATGACTATTACAGAATGCACCTCTAAACATGTAACATACAGGGTTATTCAAAGAGATTCGAAAAGTCACCGCACGTTCGGTGACTTTTCGTTCTCTTCAATACGGTTCCTTTTGCCGATCCCATTTCGGTGACCCTGCGGTGTATTCAGCAAGCACCACAGGGTCCCCGAATTGCAGGGAAAAGCTACCGCAAACCTGACGAAAACGAACCGCAAAACCCACCGAATGCACGCCGAAAACAAGCAAAAACATCTGTATTAACCTTCGAAAAACCCGAGCAGGAGCCGTTCACACGCAGTGAAGCAGCCGAACAGGAGCCGAATCACACAGAGCCGAAGCAGCTGAGACGCAGAGGAGGCAGTGAATAAATTAGCAAAACCGTTTGTATGAATCTGTGAAAATGAAACGCTGTTTGTAAAGAAACTACAGAGCGAAAATGTCTGAAATTTACATATGAGGTCCAAGGAATGATAATAAAGAGGGCTGTTACAGAAAAAAGAAGTAAACTTAAAAAATAAAAAAATAAAAAAAATCGTACTTTTAATTAAAATAAAAAAATTCAGAAAAATGCTTAAAGTATCCTAAAAAATCTATAAATAAAGAGACTTTTTGCTGCAGAATTTTATAATGAATGGTTTATTACATATTGAATTAAAACGGGAATATTTTTAACATTGAAGCCTATGGGATTCTCCTGAATAAATTTGCCGAATTAAACCACCGAATGGCAGGACATAAGGGGAACCTTTCACTGCTGGTTTTTGTTCTCTGAATAGCCAAAGCAGTGCTTTTTTATGGGGTTTTCACTGCTCTCGAACGGGCACTGAACAGGCACCGTATGTGCAGGCAATTCGCCAGGATTTGGCGAATTGCCTGCTCTCTGGATAGCCGAATGGCCAGGAAATGCAACCGAACACTGATTTTCAGCTTTCGGTTACCTTTCTCAAGCAATTCGGATCTCTTTGGATAACCCTGTATGTGACTATATACAGAATGCACCTGTAAACATGTAACATAATGACTATATACAGAATGCACCTGTAAACGTGTAACATAGTGACTATATACAGAATGCACCTGTAAACATGTAACACAGTGACTATACACAGAATGCACCTGTAAACATGTAACATAATGACTATATACAGAATGCACCTGTAAACATGTAACATAGTGACTATATACAGAATGAACCTGTAAACATGTAACATAGTGACAATATACAGAATGTGCCTGTAAACATGTAACATAGTGACTATATACAGTATGCACCTGTAAACCTGTAACATAGTGACTATATACAGAATGCACCTGTAAACATGTAACATAGTGACTATATACAGAATGCACATGTAAACATGTAACATAATGACTATATACAGAATGCACCTGTAAACATGTAACATAATGACTATATACAGAATGCACCTGTAAACATGTAACATAATGACTATATACAGAATGCACCTGTAAACATGTAACATAATGACTATATACAGAATGCACCTGTAAACATGTAACATAGTGACTATATACAGAATGCACCTGTAAACATGTAACATAGTGACTATATACAGAATGCACCTGTAAACATGTAACATAGTGACTATATACAGAATGCACCTGTAAACATGTAACATAGTGACTATATACAGAATGCACCTTTAAACATGTAACAGTGTATATATTTCCTACATATTTATTTTCTGGTAATCTGTATATTTTTGTTGTTTTTAATAGCTTGTATTTTATTACTTGGTATTTCTGTAACAATTCAATGTTCTTCAACCCAGGACATACGTGAAAAAAAGAGAAATATCAATGTATCCTCCCTGGTAAAATCCTTTATAAATAAATAACATCCCTTACTGAGCGCTCCATTTTTCACATTCTCTACTGGATCTACTGGACATACTGTATTTGGGTGATTTGTTTGGGGATTTATCACAATGAGCTAAAAAGCCGCTGTATGGGACATATATAAGAACAAAACCCTGCTTCCCTCCTGCTGTTTAGTGTGTGTAACATGTATGTATATTTGTTTTGCTGTCTCTCCCATTGTACAGCGCTAAGGAATTTGTTGGCACTTTATAAATACTTTTAACTGTAACTTGTGTATTGTTATAAAAGTGTATGTATTATTTCCTGACATAATTGTCTTTTTACCACTAGGTGGCGCCAAATATACATTATTGGATTATGGTAAAACATAATATGTGTATCACTAAATACCACCTGAACACTAAACATTCCCACCTCAAAAATCAAAGAGCATGAAAAAATATATAATAATAAAAAACAAAAATGGGGGATGGGGAACTATATATATATATATGTGTGTGTTTAGAAAGAGTTAGCATGCCCTTATGTTTGGATATATTGAATATAAGTGCACGCACTCGTGATAAATGTACACTAACATTTTTATTTATTTTGGGGAAGGATTTTACCAGGGAGGATACATTGAGATTTCTCTCGTTTTCAAGTATGTCCTGGGTGGCGAGTATGTAACGTTAGGTGTCTTGCCCAAGGACACATACTGGAGACTCTTGCCGGGATCGAACCTGTGTCTCCACAGCTATAGAGCAGTAATGTTACCTCTACTCCACCCAGCCAGTACGTTATTAGCGTATGACTGCTTGCGTTTTTCATTTTATTTATTTCTGTAAAAATCCTAAAAGGTTAATAGACGCTAGCTGAGAGGATACTGTGTGTAAATCTGTAAAGGTACACATTAAAGAATGGGGGCCTGTGCTTTTAACCCCTTAGTGACTGGGCGCTTTTACACAAATCCATCCTTTAGTGACCGCTGCTGTTTTTATGTTTCTGCGCTGTTCGTGTTTAGGTCAAATTTTACTCTTACTCGTTTATGCAACCCACACATATTATACTTTCAGGGTTATTCAGATAGCGTGAAAAGCAGGAGAATGACAGGAGAATGACAGGAGAATGACTGGAGAATGAAAAATTGTAGGTCAAAATAGCCAAACCAGAAAAATTCTCCCTTTCATCTCACTTTCCAAATCGGCTATTTTGACCTAGATCTTTTCATTCTCCAGTCATTCTCCAGTCATTCTCCAGTCATTCTCCTGCTTTTCACACTCTCTGAATATCCCTGATAGTTTTTTCCAGCATTAAATGGACTTTCTAAAAATACCATTATTCCCATCATATTATATAATTTACTATAAAAAAATATGAAATATGATGAAAAAATGGTAAAAACACACTTTTTCATAATTCAATCCCCAAAATCTACAACCGCCAAAAAAGACCCCAGCTAAATAGTTTCACAATTTTGTGCCGAGAATAGAAATACCCAATTTTTACATGTTTTTGCTTTTTAACCCCTTCACTGCTGAGCCAGTTCACCTATGTGCGCTGAGCTCATTCTGACCATTTTATGCCCATTATTTTTAGATGACAGCCTAGGTCTTATTTAACTAACCCCCCCGACAAAGAATTAAAAAAAAAAATTAAAAAAAAATTTGTTGTAGCTTTTTTTTTACACCAAACCTAGTCATGTTTGGTATCATTGGAAAGGCCATGATCAGGCCTTTCCAATGATGTCCAACATGACCCTCTAGATCCCCCTATCTCCCCTTGGCAGCTAGGGGGTTAACTGGCCCACTGATATCCTCACACATATGGTGGGGATGTCAGTGGGTGGGGGGGACTAGGATGCCTGGCTGACATCCAAGATGTCAGCCACCTCCATGTTTGAATCGCGACTCCTCGCCGATTTGCGCCGAGTCGCGATCGTGCAGCGAAACTGTTAACTTTATACACTTTCCCCTTTCCAGCAGTGTAAAAAGTAAGTTTCTAGCTGCCATGGTTGGAGAGATAGAGGGCTCCAAAGGAGCCCCCCTCCACTTACTGGTTTTAATGCAGGCGCCGGGGGAGCGCCTGCCGATGACGTCACCCGTCATCGTGCTCGCCAGCCCCTCTAAAGCAGAGGGGCAGGCTTCCTCCCTGTCAGATCTCCGTTGGAACCAGCAGGGAGGTAAGTATTTGGGAGGGAGGGAGGTTAGGAGCTGCTGACGTACTATGTGGGTCTAAGGGAGACCCGTGGGCAGGACGTACATAGTACGTCAGCGGTCCTTAAGGGGTTAAAGAAAAAATTATAAAAATGTAAAATAGTAAATGTTGGAGACAGTGCCACGTGTACTAACATGGAACATATTTGTTTGAGAATTCTGAAAAATGGAAACGTGCAGCAAATGCTGTGACGCCAAGAGATGCAAAGCAACTGCGGCTGATACATTTCTTTACATAGAACTCGTGTTTGAAAAGTGCAGAGAGAGGAACATGTCACTGCGGAATCACACTGCACAAGAGAAGAACAGCCAGCAGAGGACTCCCCTTTAACAAGTCACTCTCACAATACCGGAAGAAGGACGTTTAATCAAGATTGGTGCAAGGAACTCACACGGCTTAAATTTGACCAATACATGGGTATAGCTATATGTGAGATCTGTGCCGCCTTCCCTGGAATTGCTGACCAAGCATGTAAGATTGTGAAGGCTTTTACGGGGCCATTTAAACTGGAAACTTTTAATAATAATATAATTTTATTATTATTAAATAAAACAAGCTTTGTTTTATTTACTCAATAATCATAATATTATTATAATGCTACTATTATTCATTATACAATCTAATAATAATAATAATAATAATAGCAGCATTATAAATATATAAGGCATAGGAGGATGTTACAATTTTTTTATGAATGTCTCTGTGGGGATCAATCCTGTGACCTCTTACATACAATCCAGTGTATTAATCAGTTGAGCCACTACACCAACACAAGTGTATAGGTGGTTTCAGGTCTGTTATCATACACCTGCAGCCGGCCAAGGAGAAAAAGAAAAGTGTTCCAGTGCAAAAAGCATATATTTTTTTTTAAAGGTCGGAACCCCAAATTTCAGCGGAAAAAGTTCAGAAAAATACCAAATAAATTCTAAAACTTCAATACATAAGACTTTTTGCTGCGGATTAAATAAATAAATGGTTGAATAAATTAGGAGTAAAAACGATAATATTTTTCACATTGAATCCTATGGGCTTCGCACAAGGCAGGTCTTCCTATACAATGCATCTTCTCATGTTTCCCGAAGCATTAGCGTTTCCCTAACGTGCACTAAAGAATCTTGTTTACGGACTACCACGGACAAGGTGATCTGATGGTGGGTCGTCAGTTGCTACCTTTTAGCTGCTCGTGCTAGATTTTTCATGTAGCGTTGGCGTTTTAGCTCACACCAGCTGATAGGGCCCTTGGAAAGTCTCTCCAGCATGAAAATGTGTAAAGGCCAAGCATGCTCTGTTGGTTCCAGAAGCTACACCATTGGCTAAGAGAATGAATCGAGGGCTGTTCAACCACATGAAAGTTCTATTTAATTGCAAAAAAACAACAAACCAGGAGGTGATCCAAGACGGCAGCGTGACTGTCACGGTCCCCACCGGCGGCGGTGGCGGAAAGACAAATCTGGCGCTGCCATGCTCTGAAATGCCATGCCTGGGCAGTGCCTGTATAGTGCTGCCATTCGGGGTGACTTTTCCTGCTGCACCTGCTGCACTTGGTCACATGACCCCTTGCTCCCTATTTAAACCTGGCACACCCATTCCCTAATGCTTCTCAATTTTCCCTGAAGTCCTCATTACCCTGTGCCCTTCACACTGTGAACCTCTACGTCCTGAAGCTCCTGTCTACCCTCTCCTTACCCTCTGTTGCTGGATACCCCTGGATACGAACTTTGCTTTGGAACTAGACTACGCTGCTGCCTGTGCCCACCTTGACCATTTGCTGGAACCCGACTACTAGGGATGTGCATGGCTGAAAAATTAGTTTTGTTTAGTTTTGTTTCGTTACGTTTTAAAATAATTTTGTTTTCGGAATTTCGTTTCGTATTTAGTTTTGAATCGATTTGAAATTTCGAATCGATTTCACATTTGATAGTTGTTGATATCCATTTGATAGTTCATTTCAAATTCGATAGTTGTTGATATCAATTATTCAATTTTTTCTTTTATGATGACACAGTGTAAAACTAAATAAATTTGTTATATAGCGTTTCGTTTTGAATTCGTATCGTATCGATTCGTTATTCGGAAGTACTTCCGAAATACGAATTATCAAATTTCGTTCCAAATTCCGAATTTTTCTGAAACGAATGCATATCTCTTCTGACTAAACTTTTCCTACTGCCCGCCTCGACCTCTGCATGGACTATAACTTTGCCACCTGGATTACACTTTGTTACCGCTTCTGGATCCCCCTCGTATATACCTGGACTTGCCACTCATCACCCCCTTGCTTACCTGGACTTTGCCCACCGTGTCTCCTGTTCCTCAGTCCTTTCCCAGTGTCCTGTCTGTTTTCCCAGTAAGTCTCCTTCTTTTGTATTTCCTGTTTATGTTTGTATTCAGCCCTCTTCCTCTCCTGCTCCTCTGTGTCTGTTTAAAGTATACTGTGTTCAGTTCTGCCCACCTCTCTTGCCCTGTCCTGCTGTGTGTATTCATCTGGCCCATTTGTTATACTTTCTCCAGTGTCCTCCCTTTTGGTTATACCTTTATCCACTGTCCTCCCTTTTGGTTATACCTTTATCCAGTGTTCTCCCTTTGGTTTATTCCTGCTGTTGTGTTTCCTTATAATAAACCTGATCTGTTTAACCCCCATTACTGCCTCCGCTCCGCTCTGTCACCGCATCCCGGGCTCGGTCCTGCCGCCCTGTGACAGTGCCGCACGTGGCAACAAAGACGCCGCAAGTGAAAACAGCTTATGCCAATTGTTTTCAATTTTAAAAAAGGGAGTTTATATACCACTGAGGGGTGCCCCTTTCACACCAATCCTTGAGAAAATCACGTTTGACGAAACGCGTCGGATAATATTTGTTTAACTAATAAATGTATTCATTGTTACACCTACTGCTTCCAGCTACCTTTGTCCTGATCTGGTGGTCCAACAAGTGCATTATGTGGTCCTAACTCAAGTATGGCCCAATGGCACCAATAATAAGAAGGCCGAGTATTATTGATTTGCCTATTGATTCCTATTATCCTTTGAGCACAATTTAAGCAGGGATGTATATATATTTTTCCTTGTGCCTATGATATTGCTCTGTTTTTCTGGTTTATGTTGTCGAGTGATCTCCTCATTATATTTTTGTTGTCTTAATAACCCTTACTAAAATACTCTCAGGGCTCAATTCTTTTATCCACATGACTGTACAAAAGCAAAAATGCCGAACAGTTACAGGTTTTTTATAAAGCGCTAACAAGTTCCGTTCAGTTGGGGGTGCAGGTACGTGAAGCTGATGGCATCAGATTATTGGTAGAGCGAAGTGGTTGGGGTGGAATGTACGTGTTAATAAGGGAGGAGATGTAGGCAGGGGTGCAGTTATGGAGAGCTTTGTATGTGAGCACCAGTATATTGAATTGGATTCTGAAGGAAACGGAGCCAGTGTAGAGATTGACAAAGGGGTGAGGTGTGAGAGGTGCGGGAGGTGAGATGGATGTGCCTGGCATAGGCGTTCATCACAGACTGCAGAGGGAGAATCTGGGATCTCTTAAGGCCAGAGAGAAAGAGATTACAGTGGTCGAGGAGGGAGATAAGAGCTTGGATGAGCATTTTAGCAGAGTCTTGATTAAGAAAGGGACGGATGCGTGCAATGTTTTTTAGGTGGAAGTAGCAGGATTTGGTTAGTTACTGATTGTGAAGAGTAAAGGATAGATTTGAGTCAGGAGGGCACTGGGCCTGAGAGGTAGGGATGAGCGTTCGGTTTGGATCTGTTCGGAGTTCGAATCGAACATCGGCTGTTCGAAAGTTCGCGAACTTCAAACCTTTTTGGGACGTTCGCCAAAGTCTAAAAAAAATAATAATTTTGAAAAAAATATAAAAAATGCTTAAAAAATACTAAAAATCTAGAAATAAAGAGACTCTTTACTGCAGAATATTATAAGCAACAGTTAATTAGATATTGAATTAAAACGGGAATATTTTTAACATTGAAGCCTATGGGATAAAACATTCTTGTTACTAAAACATCAGGCAGACACGGCCCTCTAATCAGGCACTTTAGAGGGCAGCCTGCCGGGGCCTCCCAAGGATCCCCTTGAGGAGCATGCGGGGCCGCCAGATGACAGAGCTGCGACTGTGCGGGCTAGCCGCCCGGGTGCATGTGGCAGAGACAGGCGGCGCAGGGAGGGAGCCACTGCACCTGTGGCCACGGCAGAACCCCCCCCCCCCACAAACAGGATCCAGGGAGCCCCCACTGACCACCAGGCTAAGGTAAGGCAACACATTTCTAAAAAAATTTAAATCCGAGGACATTCTTATATGTCCCCAGGAACATAAAATAAAACTTTTTTTCTTTCTCTACCTGGCTGAATGTATTTAATTATATATATTGGATACATTCAGCCAGGTAGAGGGGGTGGCATGTGGGCTGCGCGGGGTCTCAGGCAGTGGTTTGGTTTTTTTGTGTGTATATTTTTAGCAAATTTATAGGGAAAGGTAAGGGCAGGTATGATATATATATATATTTATATATTATATATATATATAAATAGATAAGATATATCTATATTCTTATAAATATATATATCCAGACTTGTATTACACACACATTTTGGCAACTACAGTGGCAAGAAAAAGTATGTGAACCCTTCGGGATTATGTGGAGTTTTGCATGAATTGGTCATAAAATGTGCTCTGATCTTCATCTAAGTCACGACAATTTGAAAAACACAGTCTGCTTAAAATAATACAACACACATTATATGTTTTCATGTTTTTATTGAACAGAACATGTAAACATTCACAGTGCAGTGTGGAAAAAGTATGTGAACCCCTAGCCTAATGACTTCTCCAAGAGCTAATTGGAGCCAGGAGTGAGCCAACCTTGAGTCCAATCAGTGTGATATTATTGGATGTGTTGCTGAAAGCTGTCCTGCCTTTAAAAACACACACACAGTTTTGGGTTTACTGGTTTCAAGAAGCACTGCCTGATGTGAGCCATGCCTCGCAGAAAAGAGCTCTCAGAAGACCTACGATCAAGAATTGTTGACTTGCATGAAGCTGGAAAGGGTTACAAAAGTATCTCCAAAAGCCTTGATGTTCATGTGTCCACGATAAGACAGACTGTCTACAAATGGAGAAAGTTCAGCACTGTTGCTACTCTCCCTAGGCGTGGTCGTCCTGTAAAGATGACTGCAAGAGCACAGCGCAGAATGCTTAATGAGGTAAAGAAGAATCCTAGAGTGTCAGCTAAAGACTTACAGAAATCTCTGGCACATGCTCACATTTTTGTTGACACATCTACAATAAGGAAAACATTAAACAAGAATTGAGTACATGGGAGGACACCACGGAAGAAGCCATTGCTATCCAAAAAGAATATTGCAGTGCGTTTGAAGTTTGCAAAAGAGCACATGAATGTTCCACAGCACTACTGGCAAAATATTATGTGGACAGATGAAACCAAAATTAAGTTGTTTGGAAAAAACACACAACACTATGTGTGGAGAAAAAAAGGCACAGCACACCAACATCAAAACCTCATCCCTACTGTAAAACATGGCGGAGGGAGCATCATGGTTTGGGGCTGCTTTGCTGCCTCAGGGCCTGGACGGATTATTGTCATTGATGTAAAAATGAATTCCAGAGTTTATTAAGACATTTTGCAGGAAAACATAAGACCATCTGTCCGCCAACTGAAGCTCCGCAGAGGATGGGTGATGCAACAGGACAATGACCCAAAGCATACAAGTAATTCAACAAAAGAATGGCTTCAACAAAACAAAATATGCCTTCTGGAGTGGCCCAGTCAGAGTCCTGACCTCAACCCGATTGAAATGCTGTGGCATGACCTTAAGAGAGCGATTCACACCAGACATCCCAAGAATATTGCTACACTGAAACAGTTTTGTGTAGAGGAGTGGTCCAAAATTACTCCAGATCGTTGTGCAGGTCTGATCTGCAACTACAGGAAACGTTTGGTTGAGGTTATTGCTGCCAAAGGAGGGTCAACCAGTTAATAAGTCCAAAGGTTCACATACTTTTTCTACCCTGCACTGTGAATGTTTACATGTTCTGTTCAATAAAAACATGAAAACATATAATGTTTGTGTTGTATTATTTTAAGCAGACTGTGTTTTTCAAATTGTTGTGACTTAGATGAAGATCAGAGCACATTTTATGACCAATTCATGCAAACCTCCACGTAATCCCAAAGGGTTCACATACTTTTTCTTGCCACTGTAATTCCCCCCCCCCCATTTGGCTGATCCCTCCAGAAGAAATGTTGAACCCGATAGAGCAGAGAATAATATATATATCCTCTGCTCTGTCGGGTTCAACATTTGTTCTGGAGGGATCAGCCCAATGGGGGGGGGCGCATTTAGTTGAGATTGTCCACATGCCACCACCCCATGTGCGTATGTGTATATATGGTCTGAGGTCTGTGCGTGGGTGTAATATATATCTGCATGTTGATATATATGTATATATAGGTATGCGTGTGGATATATACATGTATGTCTGTGTGTGGTATCAATGCATCCCTACTCTATACACAGCGCTCCGTGTCCCTATAATATATATGATCATGGGTTACCTTTTTTTATATTTTTATACTACTTCTATTAAATTAACAGTAATTTTTGATGTATTTTATTCAATAGAAACTTTTTTTGCCTATATAACATGTGCTTTGTGAAAATAAAACGGTTTTGTGTGTACATTTTAATTTAGTTAGTGGATTCCAGTCCAGTGCGGTGAGAAGCAAATGTAATGCATTGTAGACGCCCTGCGAGGCGGAGCGGAGTGAAATCAAGCCTGCAAAATGTTTGCTTCGCTTCGCTACGCTGTGCATCGCTACATGCTCAGTGTGTCTCAGCCTTTATTCCCGCATTGCTAGTTTACCGAATCAGTTTGTATACTTGTTACTGACCCTGCTTGTTCTATGGACCCGATCTGTTGCCGACTTTGCCTGCCATTTGACTATTCTCTCTGTGTATTCCCTGCCTGTTCTGTTTGCTTCCTGTTGCTACTGGTGTGCGCCGATTCTCACCATATACTGTACACTAGCGCAGTACAAGTGCCTAAACATTGCTGACCCGGTTTTATTATAGCTGCTGATGTAACTGAATAGAACGGGATCTCTTCTGCATTACCAAAACCTCCACCACTGCACTCTTCCATAATACCTCAGAGGGGTTACGGTGTGAAGGCACTTGCTGCCACCAAAGAAAAAATATTTGGGAGCACTGATGCCTATACCAGATTCATATCATTTTAATATTTGACCGCAGGGTCCAACCCTGCACTCTTTCACAATACCACAGAGGGGTTACGGTGTGAAGGCACTGTTGCCGACACTAAGGCTAGGGTCAGACGAGCGTGATTTCTATGGACTGTACGTCCGTGCAAACGGATGTACGTCAGTACGGAAGACGCAGTAGTGGCCACACAGTCCGTTTATTCACTGACGTATATATTTTGACGGATGTAGGAGGGAAAATAAATTAAAAAGAAAAACCATTTTGTCCGTGAAAAATGCTGGACGTATAAATGCAGTCCGTCTGACCACGTTCCATCACTCACACACAAAGTTATGCGGACGTTGCGAACGCAGCGCACTTTGTGCGGCCGTTCTAGCGGTTGTACGTTCTTGCCTGCCTTGCGTCCGTGGGCCGCGGCCGTTGTGCGTCCGCAGTTCAGTGCGGACGTACTTCATGTGTCAGACTCCAATGGGCTTCCTGTCATGCTATCACGGACGTACTTTTAGGCGCAATCACGGACGTGAACACTACGCTCGTCTGACACCAGCCTAAAGGCCCAATTTTAAAGCACCTATTGTTACTTTCATCCAAAGCCTGCATAAGTTTCACTATAATTTAGCCAAAAAAGTCACTAAACTTGTTCTGCGTGTCCTAAAATGTCTCCTCTTTTCATACAGACTGCCGCCCCAAGCAGTTGTTTATGAATAGATTAAAGGATAAACATTTACCATCATTTGAAATGTCATTTTTTTGTTTTTAAATGTTTCTATACAGCCTAGAAATCCGCCACTTCACGGGCAGGTTATGGGGACCTCCTAGGCACGATGTTTGAAGGAATTTTTTGTTTTTATTCTTAACCTTTATTTCATGGAAAACTCACTGTTCCTTTAAAAATGTTTTTTTAAAAACTTTTTGTCCTTGTTTCCTGTCCCCCAGGGCACTGCCCGGACCCCCATACACCTTTTATGGCAAATATCTTGCATATATACCCTCTTGGAGGGCACTCTAAAAATCTAACTTTTGAGTCCCATTGACTTACATTGAGTTCGGATCGTGTTTGAGTTCGAACTCGAACTTTTGAAATTGTTCGAGTTCGAAGTCGAACAGAACACGGGGGCATTCAGCTCATCCCTACGGAGAGGTAGAAGTAATAGTGGCACCATTCACCTGAATGGAAATGGGTGCAGGAATGTTAGTTTTAGAGGGAGGGTAGACGAGAAGTTCAGTTTTAGAGAGGTTAAGCTTTAGGAAACGAAAAGTCATCCAGTTGTAGACAGCTGACAGGCAGGCAGTAACACGAACCTCTCTGTCTCATTTCTACAAAATATTTGGGAATTGAGGTGATCTGTGCCTTGTCACTGATGCCTGCAAGTATTTTAGGGGTCTCACAAATTTCTACAAAACATTTGGGAATTGAGGTGATCTGTGTCTTGTCACTGGTTGCCAGCAAGTATTTTGGGGGTCTCACAAATTTCAACAAAACATTTGGGAATTGAGGTGATCTGTGTCTTTTCACTGGTCCCAGCAAGTATTTTGGGGGTCTCACAAATTTCTACAAAACATTTGGGAATTGAGGTGATCTTCTGTGTCTTGAGTCGTTCAGGAATTGATATGATGGAGAGCGACCCTGAAAGATGGTCAAGCGAAGAACGGGTGGGACAAAATGGCATTTTCTGTAACTCTGTGCCCTGATCATGTGGGGTTTAAATTATTCTGTTGATCATTAAGAACTCAGGATAACTTGCCTCCAGTGGACTTCATTAGTCATAGATAGTCATTCTACCTGTCCATCCATAGTCTGATAAGCAAGTCAGTCGTACAACTATGGATCCAGTGAATGAGCAGCATTATATTATCAATAGATTGGACTTTCTACAAACAATGCTGTAGATAAATATATGGCTTTATGACTCCTCTTTACCAAATACATATAATGTTTTATGTCTATTCTCTTCATCTCTTTATAATTGAATGACCCGCAGGATCAGTAATGAGAATCCGCTCACTCCTAGCATTTTAGGTATCAGCTGTAGAGGAAATAAGAAGAATAAATGGAACATGGACTTCTGGTCTTCTGAGTAACATTAAGCCAGGGGTCGGGAACCTGGGTTCTGCAAATATTTTGGAGCTACAGTAATCTCCCATGAAGATGCCACTCATTAGATTGGCTGAACATCATGGGAAATGCAGTTCTAAGACATTCGGAGGGCCAAGGTTCCTGACCCCTGCTCAGCTAAGGAGAGGCAGAGAGATGGTGGGTTTTATTTATACACGCACCAAACACTTCCCATTTGGTGTTAAAAACAAAAACATGGAAAGAGTAACTGGGCTGTTACTCCTGACTGTTGCAGCCGCTCTGGTGAGTATGGGCGCAACGCCATTTTTTCTGTATGTATGTATATTATGCTTGTAACACCAGTTCGTCGTTTTGCTGCTGTTCCTCTTTCCATGTTTTTGTTCTTAACCCCAAATGGGAAGTGTTTGGTGCGTGTATAAATCAAACCCACCATCTCTCTGCCTCTCCTTAGCTGAAAAGCAGCAAGAGGGGCTTGGAGCTGCTCAGTAGAGCGGCTTTTGGTTACATTGGTTAGGTACTCACTCTATAAAGAGGTATCTTGAAGGGGCGAGTGAGCTTACGTTGCAATGGCCATTGAAACAAACTAAAACCACATGGTGTTTTGTTGTACATGGAATACATAGAAACGAGCGCAGATGACAACTTTTTTTCTCTTGTTATGTTTGCTGCTGAGGCTTTTCACACCTCTGTGCTGAGGTCATTTTTACCGGTTTTGCTTATCATGTTTAAACGTGTTTTGAAGGCTTATTTTAGTATATGACCCAGACATATTATATATCGTTCTTTCCGTCAGACTCGGCAGATTAATAATATGTCATTATTATATGTATACGTCATGACCTGTCTGTATATTATAACAAAAAATGCAATAAAATATGTATTTTCAATAATTTACAACGTGTAAAGTGTTTTTTTTCACATTTTAACATGCGAGCAATTGCGGTTATATTTTGCATGGGGTGCGCTTGTTAAAAAAATTAGAGATGGGGTCTCGTTACATTTTTTTTCTGGGGAAAATTACACGATTTTTAACAAACGCACCGCATACAAAAATCGTTAGTGCAGCATCATTGTTCACATTATAATTGAAATGGGAACAATATTGCTGCATTAACGAACCAAAAATAAGAAAAAAAAAATTTTATTTTTTTTTTATAATTTTTTTTAAATATATTTTTATTTTTTATTTTTTTTAAAAAACTTTTTTCACAGTAGTGTTTGGTATCGTTGGAACGGCCATGCTCTGGCCGATCCAACCGTACCAAACTTTAACCCCTAGCTGCCAGGGATCGGGAGATAGGGAGTTCATTGGAACTCCCTATCTCCACCATTGGTGGCAGTTAGGGGTTAACTCCAGGACTGACGTCATCGTGCTATGCACGATGACGCCAGTCCTCAGGGGGAGTTCCCGGAAGCTTGGCCGACATCCAAGATGTCAGCCAGCTCCGGGAAAGGATCACGAACCGGCGCATTTCAGCGCCGATTCGTGATCCGGCTCCCCAGGGGTTAATGCCAGGTACCATTTGGAAGGGCAGGCTGTGCCCTTCCAAATGGTGCCTGGGTTAACCCCCGCAACGCCGCCGATCGGGAGGGAGAGAGGTCCAAAGGACCTCCCCCCTCCCTTTCAGGCGCCTCCTCCGCACATGCGGGGGGGCGCCTGAATTAGGTGTCATCGCGCTGCCGCGATGACACCTAATTTCATAGGCGGCGGTTCCGGATGCTGGGCTGACATCGAGGATGTCAGCCCGCACCGGGGGGGCCAGCGATCGGCCGGAACCCGGCCGAACGCTGACCCCAAAGTGAGGACATGCTCAGCGCGTCCTCAGCACACCAGGAGCCATGTGGAGGACGCGCTGAGCGCGTCCTCCGCATGGAAGTGGTTAACTGGGCTGTTACTCCTGGCTGTTGCAGTCGCTCCGGTGAGTATGGGCGTGACGCCATTTTTTCTGTATGTATATTGTGATTAATAGTAGCATCATAATAATATTATGAACAAAGCCTTTGTTTTATTTATTTATTTAATAACAAGTTGTTAAGACTGCCCGGTGGGCAGTCTATTGTTGTTGTCGCCAGCTCAGAATTCATGTCCACATATTTGTTTTTCAATGTCCTATCTAAGAGTATCTCTCTATATAAATGCGTTTAATGCATCCGTTGCTGTCCCATTCGCAACAGGAGGGCAAACTGAGCAGCTCTGATGGGTGCACGCAGAGCTGACAGCGCATTACAAAGGTATTTATATATTAGAGCAAGTTCCTCTTCCCTCTTAGATTGTAAGATCACGGGAACAGGACCCCTTAGATTGTAAACTCGTGTGACCCCTTAGAATGCAAACTCGTGGGACCACCTAGAATGTAAACTCATGGGACCCGTTAGATTGTAAGCTCATGGGACCCCTTAGATTGCAAGCTCATGGGACCCCTTAGATTGCAAGCTCATGGGACCCCTTAGATTGTAAGCTCATGGGACCCCTTAGATTGTATACTCATGGGACCCCTTAGATTGTCAGCTCATGGGACCCCTTAGATTGTAAACTCATGGGACCCCTTAGATTGTAAACTCATGGGATAGATTGTAAACTCATGGGACCCCCTTAGATTGTAAGCTCATGTTCAGTATTATTGTATTATTATTAGTGTTCGTTACATTAAAGGGGATTTCAATGAAAAAAAAAACTTTGAAAGAGTGGAAGTCACATGGGAGAACGGAGGTCACATGGGGAGTGGAGGTCACATGTTTCCTGTAGTGAGCTCCACTCTCCACAGTCTGCAGCCAGACCCCTCTCCTGCAGCCACACCCCTTCTCTCTCCAGCGTGAGAATGAGGAGAGAGGGCGGAGCGAGAGAGGTGAGCAGGGCCAGCCTGACACAGCAGCCTCCTGCCCTGGACATCCGGTGATTTCCCCGGAGACTGATCCGTTGGAGAGGCGCTGTGTGCGCCTCTCCAACGGATTTTTGGATGCGCACGCACCCAGCAGTATGCTGGTTGCGCGCGCATTCGAAGACGGCGGCGTGGGGACGGACATGCCGCCATTTTACTGTTTTATAGTATAGATATTAATGACTTTATGAAAATGCTACTATTATTCACAATATAATACTATAATAATAATAATAGCAGCACTATCTATAATAATAAAACTGATTGTGTTTGTCGCAATGCGCATGCGCAAGCTTATCTGCACATGCGCATCGAAAAAAAAAACGCCGGCACATGCGAGGGACAAAAAAAATGATGATCTTTTGGGAGGCGCACGCAAAACGCCTCTCCCTCTCTCTCGGCCATCATCCCTAAAACCCCTGAGTCACCCCCAGACCCTGGGCAAACTTTCCTGGGAAGGACCGAGCAGCAAGATCCTGCAGCCAGATCCTGTGTGTACTGAGCAGCGAGATCCTGGATGCGCCGAGCAGCCAGATCCTGGATGTGCCGAGCAGCAACATCCTGCAGCCAGATCCTGGGTTCACCAAGGAGCCAGATCCTGGGGAGCACCGAGCAGCCAGATCCTGGGGAGCACCGAGCAGCCAGATCCTGGGGAGCACCGAGCAGCCAGATCCTGGGGAGCACCGAGCAGCCAGATCTTGGGTGCACTTAACAGTCACATCATTGGGAGCACTGAGCAGCCAGAGCCTGGGGAGCACTGAGCAGCCAGATTCTGGGGAGCACTGAGCAGCCAGATCCTGGGGAGCACTGAGCAGCCAGATTCTGGGGAGCACTGAGCAGCCAGAGCCTCTAAAACAATAGACTGCTCTTCGGGCAGGCTTAACACCTAATAATTATTAAAATATCTCAATAAATAACTCTTCCAGTGCTGACACGTTGTAACAGGAGAGTAGCAGGAATTGTTCATAAACTCTTATATAGGATCAGGATAATATTAATAACGATAAAACAAATTAATGAAGTAAATCGTCTGCTCCGGCATGACACGCTGTAACTTGCCTCCTGCTTTACATACACAGATGTTGTGGTTGATGTTGCTATAAAAGTGACATTATAGCCGGAGATCTCACTGATCTGTGTCTGTCTCAGTGCAGAGATAGAAAGATGCTTTATCACACGTATCTGCTGGGGGGATTTTTACTCATTATTCAAGGTAAGACATTATTTTATTTCCACAATTTCCATAAAGAAAGTAACCAGATAGTGACGGTGACACTGATTAAATGCTGATTTCACACCATACAGGCAACAATAGAATTGATCATTATTTTCTCCTCCATCCCTCAGGTTCCTGTGGACAGATTGTGATGACTCAGAATCCAGAGTCTGTTACTGCGTCACCTGGAGATACTGTCACCATGTACTGTAAAGCCAGTAGCAGTTTGTACTATAGTGGTAATGGCAAGAACCTCCTGGCCTGGTACCAACAGAAACCAGGAGAACCTCCACAGCTTCTTATCGCTTATGCAGACAGCAGACAGACAGGGACCCCAGCGCGTTTCAGTGGCAGTGGGTCTGGAACTGATTACACTTTAACAATCACAGGAATATTAACAGAAGACGCAGCAGTTTATTCCTGTCAGCAGGGTAGGAGCGGGTATCACAGTGATACAGAGCCGTACACAAACCTTCCTCTTTTGCTTCCAGTGTCAGTTAATTGAATCTATACTGTAATATATACATTATACAGGTTGTCTAACAGATTATCTGATATGTGCATTGTTTTATTACTAAACTTGTGCACAGCGTCCATTTGTTTTCTCACGTTTTTTTTTTCTGAATTTTTCATCCCTTTTTTTTCATTTCGGGTCATTCGCTATTTTACCACGATTCTTAATTTTGGGTAGATCTGAACTATCGAATCCCCGGTATCGTTTTCGGATCACTTCGTTTTTCGTTTTTATGTTTAGTTACGTGATTTCGGAGCATTCGTAATTTCAGACGGACGATATTTTGTTTTTCAGAACATTTCGTTTTACGTTTTTATGTGTTACTCCGTATTTTGGGTTGACTTGTATTTCGTTTTTAAGAGTTACTTAATTTTTTATCAATTATTTCAGAATGTGAAATAGATTACTGCCAATAAAATGAAAATACCAGCCGTCAACTGTTTTTTTTAGACTGCAGCAAAAGGTTTCTTTACTTAGGTTTTTAGGTTTCCTAACTTTGTTTTAAAGAATCAAGGATTTTTTCCCCACAGGTTTCAATGTAAAAAAATGTTTGCATTTTTATTAAATCATTCTTAAACCGTTTATTTTTTTCCCTTTCAGCAATAAGCCAATTTATTTATTTTTTAGGATTCTTTGGGCATTTTTGAAATTTTTTGGGTGAAATTTTAGGTTTCCTAACTTTTAAAGAAACAAGGCTTTTTTCCCCCATAGGTTTCAATGTAAAAAAATATTCACGTTTTTATCAAATATTTCTTAAATCGTTTATTTTTTTCACTAGCACATCGATTCACATCAATGTTTCAGCACCATGGTTAGCTACTCAATAGCTGCTGTCCATAGTGCTGAACTGATGGTCTGATGCATAGTGTTCTTTCACTGAAAATGTATCAGGACCTTGGACAGAGCAATGGAACTCACCATGGTGCTGAAATAATAAATTAGGAACATTAAAATTTCACCCAAAAAATCCTGAAAAATGCCCAAAAAATCCTGTAAAATAATTAAATAGGCTTATTGCTGCAAGTGAAAAAAATAAACGGTTTATGGAATATTTAATAAAAATGCAAACATTTTTTTACATTGACACCTATGGGGAAAAAAGCCTTGTTGCAGCTCCTGACACAATTCTCTAACGCCGCGGCGGTGCTGCAGCGTGCCTCAGTGACTCCCAGAACATGAGCACAGCTCGCTGCATTAGTGCCGCCCCCTCACATGATGCCACCCCCTCACAGGCACGCAGGCGCAATGGCAGAAGAAAACCAACACAGCGTCCACTGTGAAGGAGGACTGAGAGCCCGGGCCTGGAGGAGATTTCTTTTTACAAGCGTATGATGAGCAACTCGCCCGTAGGAGGGGGGGTTGAATATATTGATGAGGGGCTTTTGATTTGAATAATTTGATGGGGGGGGTTTGATTTGAATAATTTGATGGGGGGGTTGAATAAATTGAAATTTGATGGGGGTTGAATAAATTGATATGGGGTGGCTTTTGATATTAATACATTGATTTTGGGGGCTTTTGATTTGAATAATTTGATGGAGTTGAATAAATTGATTTTGGGGGCTTTTGGTTTGAATAAATTGTAAATTCTCACAGGAATAGGGCCTTTGTTTCCTCCTGTACTGGTTTGTCAATTGTTGTTCAATGTATTGTAACCATGATGATATTGAGCCCATTGTACTGTGCTGCGGAATATGCTGGTGCTATATAAATAAATAATAATAATAATATGCTGGGGGCGGTTGAATATAGTGGTTTCAGTACATTACAGTGAGTTTTATTGCTGTGGGTGCTCTGATACGCTCATACAGACCGTAATATACAGTATCACAGAGCACCCACATCAATAAAACTCACAGTAATGCACGGTGTGTATGAGCATATCACAGACAGGGCCGGATTAAGATCTCTATGGGCCTGGAACAGAATATTTTGGTGACTTTTTTTGGAATTAAGTAAATGAAAACATAGGTTAGGTTATTTCATAGTGCAGATACGAGTATATCTAACCTGGCAGATACTGTGTGAGTAAATTTCCATTCAGATTTCAATCATTTGCAGTATGCAAAAGTATTTTTTCACATTTTATCCAAACATTTGTGGTTATATATTCTATAGGGTTTTCCTGGTAAATAACACCTCCATACACACCAATTTAAAAAACAAGTCAAAATTTTTTCCACGCCATATGATCTCTGATGAGATAAAGGTGTTTGAGAAATTAGTCATGAGGGATCTAGAAAAAATGTCTACAAAAATTAATCATTATAATCTGACTAAGGAAGAAAATTTAGCCCTTAAAAATTTACAAAAAGATTTGAATATAGTTATAAAACCCGCCGATAAAGGCGGCGGGACAGTGATTTACCAAAAAAACTATACCAAGAGGAAGTTATGCGTATTTTAAATGATGACCAGACTTATTGTAATTTGAAGACCGATCCAGTTAAAGATATAAGACAAAAGATGGAACTCTTCCTCCAAGAGGGTCTAGATAGAGGTATTTTGAATAAAGCTGAGTTTGAATACCTAGCCATGAAATTTACTAGGACACCATACTTTTATATTCTCCCGAAAGTACACAAAAATCCGGTTAAACCTCCGGGCAGGCCGATAGTAGCGAGCATAGAATCTATAACTAGCCATTTATCAGAATATGTGGATACTATCCTCCAACCTATCGTACGCACTATCCCGTCTTATCTAAAAGATACTTTGAATATGCTGCAGACATTGGAAGATATAGTCTGGCAGGAAGGTGACGTTATGGTAACGTGTGACGTCAATTCGCTTTACAGCAACATACCCCATGAGTTGGGTTGGCGAAATTGGAGGAAGAAATCTCCAAATCTAACCTATTAGGTAGCGACCAGATGTCTTTTACTTTGGAGAGTGTTAAGTTTATATTAAAAAATAATTACTTTAGATTTGAAGAGGATTTTTATATCCAACTGAGAGGTATTGCGATGGGCACAAAGTTTGCGCCCAGCTACACCAACCTATATATGGCAGCATGGGAAACCCTGTTTGTCTACGGTTCGCGTAGCTGGGCGCAAGGAACCATCCAGGCCTATAAAAGATTCATTGATGATATCTTCTTCATTTGGAGGGTGAAGGAGGAAGATTTATCGATATTCTTGGATAGCCTCAATAGTGTGGAGTGGGGCATCAAGTTAGAGAACAACTGGAGCACACAGAAGATAAATTTCCTTGATTTAGAAATTTATATAGAAAAAGATTGTATCAAATCCAAAACATTCTTTAAAGATGTAGACACGAACACCTACATTGATTACACCAGCTGCCACCATTCTACATGGCTTAGGGGTGTCCCTAAGGGACAATTTATCCGCTTGAGGCATAATTGTACTGATACAAGAGTTTTTAAAGAACAGGCAGAAAATATGAAAAAAGACTTTGTGGAGAAGGGGTACGAAGAGATAGACTTGGACAATACCATCTCCGATATTATGTTGAAAGACCGTAATGATCTATTAAAGGTATAAACCTAGAACCCAAAAGGAAGAGGGAAAAGTTCGATTTATCTGTGATTTTAACGATAAGGCTAACAATATCAAAAAAATATTCAACAAACACTGGCATGTTTTGTTGAATGATGGTGATCTTAGACAACACATAGGAGTGACACCGACAATAATTTTTAGTGGAACCAAAAATGTTAAATCCAGTTTAGTGCATAGCAAAACTAGAAAGAAGGATATCTCAAAAAATTTCTTCGGATTGAAGGAAGGTTTTTATCAATGTGGACTATGCCTAGCCTGTAAATCTACGGGCAATAGGAAGAAACATATGGGTTCTTATTGCAATCAAAAACAGAATAGAATAGTGGAAATAAGGGGTGTATTAAATTGCTGATCTAAAAATGTAATTTACATGCTGGAATGCCCCTTTGGCCTGAGATACATAGGTCGAACAAAACGGGCCTTGAATGTTAGAATAAATGAACATGCTAGAAATATTAAAACGAATTTGAGAGACATTCTGTTTCTCTACATTTTAAGACGCATCATAGCAGTTCTCCCGTGGGTTTAAAATTTTGGATAATTAAACAGGTCAAAAAGGTAGAGATTGAAGAGGATATTATTAAAAAATTGGGAAGAGAGGAGATGAGATCGATTTTTGAAAACGGTACATTGACCCCGAGTGGCCTGAACGATGATTTTGAGATTGTACATTTCTTGTAAAGATCTTCTTCCACTCTATTTTATTGAGGTTATCTATTTAGGCGAGATACCCTTTATCAGTACACATAATAAATATCTACATAATGTTTTAGTTATTATGATTGGTTAAGTAATATGTATTACAATAATTAATTGGATCTAGATTTGTTATTAATCTGTACAAATAGGTACACATAAAATTTCATCTAATCGGCACTTTAGTAACTACACTAATATATATGCAATAGGTTTTAGTCAACAATGTAGTTATAGATATAGGTGATATTTTATATTGTGACACAGTCAAATAACCGCACTTTAAAGGAGGCACTTAAAATTTATCACAATTATTAATTAGATCTTAATTGGTCTTATTTCTAAACATTAGAAATAGCAACATAAAATTAGCACTTTATTAATTATATTAAACGAATATACATTCTAAAGTTTTTGGTTAATTATGTATCAATACATATAGGAGAAGTTGATAAGTATTGTTTGAAAAAAAGTTTTGAGGCAATTTGTGTCGTATATTAATGAAAACGAATATGGATTGAAATTCTCAGTAGAAAGTAGTCCCAGTACTATCAATTTTTTGGACTTGACCTTTTTCATTGAAGAAGGAGAAATAGAAAGTAAAACCTTTTCTCAAGCCTACGGATGGAAATGGTTATGTTAAATATGATAGCTTTCATTATAGCGAGTGGACCAGAATTGTTCACGGCTTGAGGATTTTGAAAAACAGGCTGGGGTAATTGAAGAAAGGCTCGAGGCCTGTGATTATCCGAAAGAATTAATTGAAAGATCTAGACGAGAGGTGATCCATATTAATAGGGAAGAATTAATTACGAGGAAGGCTAAAAAGACACAGATTAGAAATTTTTATCTAGTCTTTATAACGAAGTATAATGAAGACGCTCCTTACATTAAGAATGTTTTTTATAAAAGCACTGGCCGATTTCAGAGCAAGATCCATTCCCTGCTTAAAGAATATTCTCACGTAACAACCTGTGACTTATTTTAAAAGAGCGGAGAATTTGAAGTCCAAAATTACACCTAAGGGGTTATTCAGAGAGAGCCGATCTGGCCCCAAAATGGAACCAGACACTGAAATTCAGTGTACGGGGACATTTCGGGGCCATTCGGCTATTCAGAGAGCAGGCAATTCGCCACACTTTGGCAAATTGCCTGCACGTACGGTGCCTGTTCAAGGGCAGTGAAATCCCCCATAGAGAAGCATAGGTTCGTCTGTTCAGAGACACCGAACAGCAGATAAATGTCAGTGAAGTGCCCTGCCGTTTGGTGGTTTCATTCATCAGGTTTATTCAGGAGAATCCCATAGGTTTCAATGTTAAAAATATTCCCATTTTTATCCAATCCTATACTATAAAAGAGTAAGGCTTGGCGTGTCCGTCGCCAAGCCTCCTCTGCGCATGCGCGCGCAACCAGCGGCGGTTGGCTGCGCGCGCATGCAACCGCTGCGGCACGAGCCGGCTGTGCGCTCGCCGCGGCGGTTACAAGATGCACACGCAGCAGCCGGGTAGAGGTTGCGCGCGCATCCTGTAGAGCCGGATGCGCTCGCAGCCTCAACCCGGCTGCCGCGCGCATCCAACCCCTGAGCGGCGAAGGGAAAGTTTCCTTGCTTCCGCTCTTTGAAGGACCCAAGCTTCGGTCACGTGGGAGTCCCACGTGACCGCGGCTTGGGTCCTTCAACGAGCGGAAGCGGCGAAACTTTCCCTTCGCCGCTCAGGCAGGTAAGTATGCCGGAGCTCCAGGGGCGGCTGTCCGAATGCCGATAGAGCATTCGAACAGCCGCCCCATGTCTGGTCTGGGGTCTGAGCTGGGCCATATCCATGAGAGCTTGGGGGCCAGTATATCCACGAGCTGGGGCAGTATCTCCACGAGCTGGGGCAATATCCACAAGCTGGGGCAATATCCACGAGCTGGGGCAGTATATCCACGAACTGGGGCAGTATATCCACGAGCTGGGGCAGTATCCACGAGCTGGGGCAATAACCACGAGCTGGGGCAATATCCACGAGCTGGGGCAGTATATCCACGAGCTGGGGCAGTATATCCACGAGCTGGGGCAATATCCACGAGCAGGGGCAATATCCACGAGCTGTGGCAATATATCCACGAGCTGGGGCAGTATATCCACGAGCTGGGGCAATATCCACGAGCTGGGGCAATATCCACGAGCTGGGGCAGTATATCCACGAGCTGGGGCAGTATATCCATGAGCTGGGGCAATATCCACGAGCTGGGGCAATATCCACGAGCTGGGGAATATATAAACATGTGATCTGGGGGCGATTATACTCATGTGAGCTGGGGCAAATATACCCATGTGAGCTGGGGCAATTATACCCATGTGAGCTGGGGCAATTATACCCATGTGAGCTGGGGCAAATCTACCCATGTGAGCTGCTTCGCTTAACAATAGACTGCCCTCTGGGCAGGCTTTCCACCTAGTATCTAATAAAACGTTTATCATTTTATTCTGCAGCAAAAAGTCTCTTTATGTATATATTTTTTAGCATCTTTTAGGTATTTTTTGGGATTTTTTTCTCAAAATTATATTCCCGTTTCTTTTTTAAATCGTTTTTTCTTTTTATTATCATTCATAGGATCTTATATGAAAATTCCAGACATTTTCATTGAGTAGTTTTTTTTGCAAACAGCGTTTCAAATTTCAAACCTTCAAGCAAACAGTTTGTTTTTTTTCACCCCGTTTGTCTGCGTGTCGGCTTTTTCCGGCGACTGCTTTGCGCTGTGATCGCTGGCTGCTCGGATTTTTCCAGCGTGTTCGGCTTTGCTTTTGCGGCGGTTTCTGTAGGTTTTTGGTGAGTATTCGGCGAGTGTTCTGTGAGTTTGCGGCGAGTATTCCCTGCACTACGGGGCCCTGCGGTGCTTGCTGAATACACCGCAGGGTCGGCGAACTAGGAATCACCGATTCACCCCGAAGTGCAGGGAACAAAAAGTCACCAAACGTGCGGTGACTTTTCAGATCTCTCTGAATAACCCTGCTGGCCATTTCAAAGAAAAAGATAGTTCAATTTTCAAGAAACCGAATGTTTTTTATAAGTGTAGTGTGTGTTCAACCTATAGATATCAGCCTAGAAGAACATTGGAATTTAAGAGTACTAAGACTCGGCAGGTGTTTCCAATTAAGCATTTTATTAGTTGTAAGAGCAAAACTGTCATTTACCTGTTGGGAACATTTCAATTATCACCAAATCCATTCGTATCTGCGGTCCTTGAAGGCCGGATTTAGCCTCTAGATCCCTTCCAACGATTCTTTCAGTTGGGTCTCCCCTTGGAGAGGAGCATCTCTACTTTACATCGCATGTTGCTTGGCCACATCTCGGATACCCCTGCGTACAGAGACAAATGGTCTGCTATTCTCGGCTGCGAGATTTCTGATTCTACTTGGGACAAAACTTTGCACTTGTTCATCAGGGATCTGGATCCTTAAAATGTGTGGAAAATGCATATAAAGTACTGACGTTTTAGTACCGTATGCCAGACAGGTTGCAAAAAATGTTCCCGCGTTCTGGCCCTCAGTGCTGGAGGTGCAAGTTGGCGTATGGTAGCTACCTACATGTCTTGTGGGACTGCCCTCTTATCCAGCCCTTTTGGAAACTATCAGGGTTATTAAGAGAGATCTAAAAAGTCACCGCACGTTCGGTGACTTTTCGTTCCCCGCACTTCGGGGCGATTCGACGATTCCTAGTTCGCCAACCCTGCGTCGTATTCAGCAAGCACCACAGGGCCACCGTAGTGCAGGGAAAACTCACCAGAAACACACCGAACACTCACCGAAAGCCCGCAGAAACTGCCGCAAAAACCAAGCCGAACACGCCGGAAAAATCCGAGCAGCCGCCGATCACAGGACAGAGCAGCCACTGGAAAAAGCCGACACGCAGACGTACGGGGTGAAAAAAAAAAAACTGTTCGCTTGAATGTTTGAAAATTTAAACGCTGTTTGCAAAAAAACTACTTAATGAAAATGTCTGGAATTTACACATAAGATACAATGATCCAACTCCCGGTACTCATTTGCCAATACTTGCTGTTCGCCTGTTCCCCTGCTGAGTTGGGTGGGGTTTGTATTTGTAAGATCCAATGAATGATAATAAAAAGGTCTGTTACAGAAAAAGAAAAAGCGATTTAAAAAAAAAAAAAAAACTATTTTGAGAAAAAAAAATCCCCAAAAATTCCTAAAAGATCCTAAAAAATGTCTAAAAGAAACTTTTAACTGCAGAATAAAATGATTAACGGTTTATTAGATAATAGATTAAAACGGGAATATTTTTAACATTGAAGCCTATGGGATTCGCCTGAATAAACCTGACGAATGAAAACACTGAAAATGGCAGGGCATTTCACTGACATTACTCAGCCGTTCGGTGTCTCTGAATAGACGAAGCATTGCTGCTCTATGGGGGATTTCACTGCCCTCGGACAGGCACCGAACAGGCAGGCAATTTGCCAAAATTTGGCGAATTGCCTGCTCTTTGAATATACCGAATGGCCCCAAAATGTCCCCGTACACTGAATTTCAGTGTCCGGCTATATTTTGGTGACATTTTGGATCTCTCTGAATAACCCCCTATGTGGTGTGCTTCTTGTATGTTTATTGCCGTCCGGTTGCCTGTCTCTTTCGGCGTACTGTTCTTGTTTGTACCGTCCTTTGTGTCATCTTGTTGAATGTATTGTTTTGTCTCGTCCTTTGTTTATGGGATATTAGTCCTACTACTGAATGGCTTTATTGACCTGAGATTACTGGAATTACTATACGGCAATTAACGTGCACTTTTTTGTCACACCGCCAACTGCCTATACTCTCTCTTCGTGGTCATTTGACCCGGCTTCACCAGTGAACGGCACATTGAAACGGGCTGATTCAGGTCTATTGCCGTAATGGGTTGTATTTTTCCATCAATGACGTTTGGATGTTTATCTTATGCCGTTTTTCTTTATCACATGTATTTCTGTCTTACCTAATAAATATTTGTGATTCATAAAAAGAAAACACGGACAGAGGCAGCAGCAATAATGACCTGGCTGGGGATACAACAAAATATACATATATGCAGAGAAACGGTTTCGCTTTAAAATGCCCAGGCCTATTTTTTGTCCCAGTCCAGACCTGGTAAGTTATTACAAAGTCCTAATGCCAATTACCACACCGACGCGTTAAAAGGATTTTTTTTTTTGTCACTTAAAAGCTGGTGCCAACTGATTTCGCTTTTACAGAATCAATTAGCACTAGCTAAACAGCCCCCCAATAAATCAGATACTCACCTCTCACCCTGCGGGGAGAACGACAGCCCGAGCCACTGCTTCTGGCCTTCAGGAGCAGAGTGAGACTGGGGACTTTTTGTCCACAGTCTCCCTCTGTGATCTTTTGCTGCGCTGCAGAGATTTATGCAATAAATATTATATTTTATTAGTTATAGAAGAGGACACATTTATGATGAGGAATCTTCTGAGCTCTGTCTTGATGTCGTATCTTTATCATGTTAACCCTTGAAGACCTAGCACACAAAAAAATGTGATATCAGCAGGTAATCAGGGCTCCAAAGACCCAAAGGCTAGTTTGAAAATTTTTAACCGCTTCATTATAGAATAATACGTTTCCCAAACCTGTCCACGGGGAGCAATCCCAGGCCAAAGGACGGGGGTTTAGAATGTTCCATTAGCCACTGCAAGGCTGGGTTTAAAGCTAAAATAGGACGTTCTGTCACCAAATCTATGAACACATGGTATTCTAACAACTTCACAAATCACATGGTATGCTAACATCTTCTCGACCAGTGATTCCCAACCCTGGTCCTCAGGTCCCCCTAACAGACCAGGTTTTCCAGATATCTGAAGCACAACAAAGGTGATATGATTTGCTGCTCAGTGATTGCATGTCCCCAAGGGAATCCTTAAAAGCTGACCTGTTAGGGGACCTGAGGACCAGGGTTGGGATCTATACTGATACTTTGCTCTATTTTTTTTTTGTGTATTAGAAAAAGTGTAGTATCTGCTCCGGCATGACACGCTGTAACTTGTCTCCTGCTTTACATACACAGATGTTGTGGTTGATGTTGCTATAAAAGTGACATTATAGCCGGAGATCTCACTGATCTGTGTCTGTCTCAGTGCAGAGATAGAAAGATGCTTTATCACACGTATCTGCTGGGGGGATTTTTACTCATTATTCAAGGTAAGAGAAATAAATGTTACCAAGTAGTGACTGATTTTATAGGATTTCAGATAAAAAAAAGCAACAAATGTATTAACCACTTGGCTGTTAAGAACGGGCTCATCGCGTCCAGCCAAGCGGGGCTTTGGCTGCGGAGGACGCGCTGAGCGAATCCCGTCATTGCAGCCACGATTGGCCGGTATTTCAGCCGATCACTGCGGCCTCCCAAAGCGGGCTGACATCTGGGATGTCAGCCCAGCCTCTGGGACCCTGGACGGCATGAATAGCGTCATCGCACTTGGCGTGATGACATCTATTCCAGGCAAACCCCCCCCCCCCCGCCAGTGCAGTGGACCTCTCTCCTTCTCCATTGGTAAGGGTCACGGCAAAAATGCAGGCACCGCTTGGAAGGGCACGGCCTGACCTTCCAAGTGGTGGCTGCCTTTAACCCCTTAGGGGCTGAACTGCGATTCGGCACCAATGGGCGCCAGATCGCAGTCCTCTCCCGAAGGTGACTAACATCTTGAAGTAAAGGAAAAAATATAAAAATATAATTAGACATTTTTTAAAAAAGAACTGTTTTTTTTTGTTTGTTTTATTAATGCATCATTATTGTTCACATTTCAATGATATTGAGAATAGAGATGTGCATTAGTTTCGGCAAAAATTTGGAATTTGGAACGAAATTTGATAATTCGTATTCGGAAGTACTTCCAAATAACGAATCAATACGATACGAATTTGAAACGAAACGGTATATAACGAATTTATTTAGTTTTACACTGTGTCACCATCATAAAAGAAAAATTTGAATAACGGATATCAACTATCGAATTTGAAATGAACTATCAAATTGATATCAACTATCGAATTGATCTTAACTTACAATACAAGTAATAGTCAGCAAAGGACTTTATGAAACAAATTAAATTTGTTTCACCATTTAATTTGACTCAAATACTAAATCTGTGACACAGCTTAAAATTTAACCCTAGCTTTTCTTTTAACAGCAAAATTTGATTAATTGGGGTTTTATCTAGTGATCCGAAATAAGAATTGATATCAACTATCGACTTGCTATATGAAATTAGAATCGATTCGAAATTTCAAATTGATACGAACGAAACGAAATACGAAACGGAATTAGTTAAGAAATTCCGAAAACTAAATGATTTAAAAACAAAACGGACCAAAACTAAACAAAACAAATTTTTCAGCCATGCACATCCCTAATTGAGAACAATGATGCTGCACTAATGATTTTTTTTGGGAAGGGGGTTTACCTAAAAATCACATAATTTCTCCAGAAAGAACGATATATAAGATGTCTGGGTCGTATAATAAAACGTGGCTTCAAATCGCATATAAACATGATGAGCGAAACCGCTAAAAATGAGCTCAGCACACAGGGGTGAAATTGCTCAGCAGCGAAAGAGTTAATGGTTAATTTTCTCCATCCCTCAGGTTCCTGTGGAGATATTGTGCTGACTCAGACTCCAGCGTTTCTTACTGTGACACCTGGATATAATGTCTTCATGTACTGTAAAGCCAGTAACAGTTTGTACTTTAGTAGTACTGGCAAGAACTACCTGAACTGGTACCAACAGAAACCAGGACAACCTTCAAAGCTTCTTTTCTATTGGGCAGACAGTAGATACCCAGGTAACCCAGAGCGGTTCAGTACCACAGGGTCTGGACCTGATTTCATGTTAGAAATCTCAAACGTGTTAGCAGAGGATGCAGCAGTTTATTACTGTCAACAGGATCGGAATGAGCCTCGCACAGTGATACAGAGCCGTACAAAAACCTTCCTCTTTTGTTTCCAGTGTCAGCTAATTGAATCTGTAATGTAACAAATAACTTTTATATATTATCTTACTGATATGTGCATTGTTTAATTACATTATACACTAATAAAGATATTAACCCCTTCACTACCAAGAGATTTTCAGGGAAACCACCGACAGCAACCAGTATTTTTTCCTTGTAAAATCCTTTTCTATTGAAATATACAGTAAGAAATAATTGGCTCGATCCTCATTTTCCTACAGAGCACCACAATTGTGGAATAACTTCCCAGACGCAATCAAATCTTCCCCAGTCTAAAGTCACTTAAGAGATCTCTATTAATATACCTCAATACAGAATGCCCCTGTAAACATGTAACACAGTGACTATAAACAGAATGCACCTGTAAACATGTAACACAGTGACTATAAACAGAATGCACCTGTAAACATGTAACACAGTGACTACATACAGAATGCACCTGTAAACATGTAACACAGTGACTATATACAGAATGCACCTGTAAACATGTAACATAGTAACTATATACAGAATGCCCCTGTAAACATGTAACATAGTGACTATATACAGAATGCGCCTGTAAAGATATAACATAGTGACTATATACAGAATGCACCTGTAAACATGTAACATAGTGACTATATACAGAATGCACCTGTAAAGATGTAACACAGTGACTATATACAGAATGCACCTGTAAACATGTAACACAGTGACTATATACAGAATGCACCTGTAAAGATGTAACACAGTGACTATATACAGAATGCACCTGTAAACATGTAACACAGTGACTATATACAGAATGCCCCTGTAAACATGTAACATAGTGACTATATACAGAATGCGCCTGTAAAGATGTAACATAGTGACTATATACAGAATGCACCTGTAAAGATGTAACACAGTGACTATATACAGAATGCACCTGTAAACATGTAACACAGTGACTATATACAGAATGCACCTGTAAACATGTAACACAGTGACTATATACAGAATGCACCTGTAAACATGTAACATAGTGACTATATACAGAATGCGCCTGTAAAGATGTAACATAGTGACTATATACAGAATGCACCTGTAAACATGTAACATAGTGACTATATACAGAATGCACCTGTAAACATGTAACATGGTGACTATATACAGAATGCACCTGTAAAGATGTAACACAGTGACTATATACAGAATGCACCTGTAAAGATGTAACACAGTGACTATATACAGAATGCACCTGTAAACATGTAACACAGTGACTATATACAGAATGCACCTGTAAACATGTAACACAGTGACTATATACAGAATGCACCTGTAAAGATGTAACACAGTGACTATATACAGAATGCACCTGTAAAGATGTAATACAGTGACTATATACAGAATGCACCTGTAAAGATGTAACACAGTGACTATATACAGAATGCACCTGTAAACATGTAACACAGTGACTATATACAGAATGCACCTGTAAACATGTAACACAGTGACTATATACAGAATGCACCTGTAAACATGTAACACAGTGACTTTATACAGAATGCGCCTGTCAACATGTAACATAGTGACTATATACAGAATGCGCCTGTAAAGATGTAACATAAGGAGTATATTTCCTACAAATTTATTTTCTGTGCTAATCTGAATATTTGCGTTTTCGTTTTTAATATCTTACATTTTATTACTTTGTATTTCTGTAACAATTCAATGTTCTTGAACCCAGGATATACTGAAAACAAAAGAAATCTCTATGTATCCTTCCTGGTAAAAAACTTTGCTAATAAATAAATACATTCCTTCAAGTAAATTTATTTTTCGTTTGATTTGTACACTGCCCCTGTGGAAGTCTGGTGCTTCCGGATGAAACGTGTTGGGCTTATATATCTTTGAAAGAATTTTATTAGCACCATACATTTTTTTACTTTTATACTTTGTGTGGTGGCTTTTTCTCCTGGCACAAGATTCAGATAAAACCATTATCTATGGGATATGAAGAGACCACAGATTTACACTCATTCCGAGAGGACCTCCTTCTTCCACCTTAAAGATATTTTGTCTTTTTGAAAAGAATCGTGAGTTATTTGTAAAAAATGGTGAGTTATCTGAATAACCTTTAATTTGCACAACTAATTGATCAAACAGGACATTTAAATCTTCCGTGCTATTGTCTATTACATTATTGAAGGAGAGTTTGAACCACCTCCTGGAAGATTGCTCTAATGCTTTAAAGTTAAGTATTTGTACACACCCTCTTTTCTTTGTTATATTTGGATTTCTTTATTTACTGCAAGGAAAGCTGTACTATGGAGATGTAATTTTGCTATTTGAAATCTGACTGCCAACTAATGAACGCATTTGAAAATGTGCTTCTAATATTTGAAGCTATAGGGGTTATTCAGTGAGAGCTGATCTGGCCCCGAAATGTCACCGAACAGGGAATTTACCCGTACGGTGACATTTCGAGGCCTTTCGACTATTCAGAGAGAAAATGTTTGCGAACTGTCAGCAAGTAAGGTGCCTGTTCGAAGGCAGTAAAACCCTTCCATAGAGAAGCAGTGGTTAATCTATTCAAAGAAACCGAACAGCAGAGAAAAGTTGCCGAAGTGCCCTGTTGTTCGGTGTTTTCATTCTTCAGGTTTATTCAGGAGAATCCCATAGGCTTCAATGTTAAAAATATTCCCATTTTAATCCAATATCTAATAATTATATTTAATGGTAGACCAGATCTTCAGTTTCTTCAGATTCAGCCGTGGACCCGTGTAGTGGATGAAGTCAGCTAACGCATTTCGCCCAATCACAGCACTCAGAGCAGATATTCTTCCACCACTCCCTTTTGGTTTAAATATGTATTGCTCAGAATCTCGTGAGTGAGGTTCAAATAGTGTGAATGCCAAATAAATCTGCTATAAGGAAACAGGTGCATTTACAGCACCCTCACTGATACCGACCCCCCCTTGGTAAATATGAACAGAGACGGCTGTGATAAATTGTCGTTATTGTTGAACTTTTTGATCTTTCATTGGAAAAAATGCACAGAAATGCTCTGCTCTCATGGAAAGCAAACAATTCTATCTGAAATAAAACTAAATTAATAGTTAGAGTTAATATTCTGCAGGTCGTGTTATGCTTTTATCTTTTTTTTATACATCAGTAAACACACTGCGGTTATAAAACATATTTGTATATTATGCCCCATGTCGCCTCGGTCCAGTGACCTGAAGCTGACAGTGAAGTGACAGCTGAAAGCTGTGTGAATGTACTTCCTGCTGACAGTCACTTTCTACGGCATAATCTGCATTTACAATAAACTAGCACTAGATGGGGTGGAAGCATCATAACTGCTTGAAGAACAGGACATGCCAAGTCTACCGTCTCCAGCTTGCAGAAACAATCCTACTGTCAGGTGAAGCAAAATGCTCTGAAGTTTCTGGCCTCCTGATTGGTCCTCTTCCTGGTAGCTCCAACAGGGATGTTAAAGGGATACTCTATTAAAAGCATAGTCCCTTTTTTCTGCCCTTAAATAATTGGGCAGATGCTGCTGACAGTCTCCAACCATTTATTTTTTTGATTCTTTTAAAATGATATGAATCTGGTATAGGCGTCAGTGGCAGTGCACCCAACTATTGTGCATTTGGTGGCAGCAAGTGCCTTCACACCATAAGTAACCCCTCTGTGTCATTGTGGAAGAGTGCAGGGTTGGACCCTGTGGTCAAATATTAAGATGATATGAATCTGGTATAGGAGTCAGTGGCAGTGCACCCAAATGTTTTATCTTTGGTGGCAGCAAGTGCCTACACCGTAACCCCTCTGTGGTATTGTGGAAGAGTGCAGTGGTGGACCCTGTGGTCCAATATTAAAATGATATCAATCTGGTATAGGCGTCAGTGGCAGTGCACCCAAATAGTGTGCCTTTGGTGGCAGCAAGTGCCTTCACACCGTAAGTAACCCCTCTGTGGTATTGTGGAAGAGTGCAGTGGCAGAGGTTTTGGGAATGCAGAAGAGATCCCCGATCTATTCAGTTACGTCAGCATCAGGGGATTGATAGCTGCTGATCCAGGACTGATTCATTTTTATAAATGTCAGCTGGTCTACAGAGTCGGTGGACAGACGCACTCTTTTTGTCTGTGGCAAAACCTCCAGCGGCACTGAACGTCCTTTCAGAAAGCATGCTGGATGAAGGGCAACCTAGTAGCTGCATAGTATATTGGCTAAGTTCTGGCCAGTGATCCAATCTCAACACCCAGTAAGCTAATGGATCATCTGCTGTAAAGGTATCCAGGTCTGCCCTTGCCCCTAGGTAGTCCTGCACCATACGGTGAAGACGCTGGCAATGGGTGCCTACATTCGACGTCCCTGGGCGTCGTGGACTAAAAGAATTTAAAAATGCATCAGTCAAGCTGCCCCGGCCTTCACCGCTCTTCCTCTGATCATCCGCAGCCTTAGAAGCACCTGTGTCATCACTTGGTAACCTACCAGTGCCTGGAAAGGTGTTACACAAGTGTCGCTTTAGAGCGTCCTCAAGTTGTTTCATCCTGTCCTCCCTCTGTGTGGGCAGGATGAGCTCTGCAACTTTACCCTTGTATCGTGGATCAAGAAGGCTTGCCAACCAGTAATGATCCCTCTCTTTGATAGCACGAATCCTGGTGTCCTTTAGCAGGCTTTGCAGGATAAGGGAGCCCATGTAGCATAGGTTGGAGGTGGCATTAGCTTCCGAGTCTTCCTGGTCAATGAGGATGACCCCATCGTGCACTTCCTCCTCCCAGCCATGTACTAGTCCTTGGGTTTCTGGGCACACAAAACCCTCCCTTGAGGAATCCCCAGCTTCAATGCCCCCACTACTTAAATATTCCTCCTCCTCCTCATCCTCCTCCTGTCTGATCTGAGGACCCGCAGGAATGCTGTCTGTGTAAAGACTGGGGCCTTGAGAGCTAGAGAAGGCCTCCTCTTCCTCCCACTGCTCTGCCTCTAGTGCCACATCTATAATTCCCCGCAGAGTGCGCTCCAGCAGAAACACTAAAGGAATTTTGTCACTGATGCATGCACTGTCCCTGCTCACCATCCTCGTTGCCTCGTTGCCTCCTCAAATGTGACAGTACAGTGCATGCATCCTTGATCATCAGCCACTGCAGGGGGGGAACCAAGTTGACCTGAGCCTGTCCTTGTGCCATACTCACACAAGTACTCATTGATGGCCCTCTGCTGCTTGTGCAGACGCTGCAGCATTGCCAATGTTGAGTTCCACCTGGTGGGCATGTCACAGATCAGACGGTTTGTGGGAAGGTGGAATTCTCTTTGAATTTCTGCCAGGCGAACACTTGCTGGGAATGACCGTCTGAAGTAGCTGCAGACTTTTCTGGCCTGGCTGAGAAGCTCTGCCAGCCCTGGGTACCTGGTTAGGAAACGCTGTACCACTAGATTTAGGATGCGTGCTAGGCATGGTACATGCATAGGGTGGAGAGAAGGTTGCTGCCATTATCACAGATGACCATTCCCAGCTCAAGCTGGCGTGGTGTTAACCATCTCTGTGCCTGCCCCTGCAGAGCTGACAGAATTTCTGGCCCGGTGTGGCTCCTGTCCCCTAAACAAACCAGCTCAAGCACAGTATGGCATCTTTTTGTTTGAGCCATTGCGTAGCCCCTGCCACGTGTCGGTTTAACTGCCACTTCACTAGAGACAGAGAAGGAGGAGGAGGAAGAGGTGGTGGAGAAGACAGACCTCATATAAGCAGCTTTTTGGAGGCATGGTGGATGAACAAGCTCCAGCACAGAGCCCGTCCTGGATCCCTCCCAGCTGTAAGCAGAGTTACCCAGTGTGCCGTGAAGGAAATGTAATGGCCCTGTCCATGCTTGCTGGACCACGTGTCTAAAGTCACATGCACCTTGCTGCTGACTGCCTTTCTCAATGACTCCATGACATTGTCTTCCACGTGCTGGTATAGTGCTGGAATGGCCTTCCGTGAAAAGAAATGGCATTTTGGAACCTGCCACTATGGTACAGCACATTCGGAAAATTCACGGAAGGGAGCAGAGTCCACCAGCTGGAAAGGCAGCAGCTGTAATGCGAGTAATTTTGCTAAACTGGCATTTAGACGCTGTGCTTGGGGATGGTTGGGACTATATTTTTTCTTACGCTGCAGCAGCTGGGGCAACATAATCTGACTGCGTAAATCTTCAGCTGATGGGAACCCGGTCCATTGTGAGGAAGGACCTGGTACACCCATTACTGTAGCATCATCCCTGTCAGTGGAGGTTGTAGGCAATGACATGGCAGGACATATAGTGTGGGTAGAGACAGATGAGGAGGACCTGTGCAAAGTGTTGTGCAAACGGGATGCGTGGCAGGTGGTCATATGGCGCCTCAAGCACGTGGTATCCAAGTGTCTGATGTCTTTCCCACGCTTGATCCTCTTCCGACATAGCTTACAAATAGCAACGCTGCAGTCTGCTGCACATGTCGTAAAGAACTCCCAGACAGCAGAGATCCTGGATGTGTGCTGCGAGACAACAGCGCTCTGCACCTGAGCAGCTCTGACATCTGATGCCTTGGACTGGCTATGGTTGCTCATAGAGGACGTTCTGCCTCGTTTTTGTTGTGCCTCCTCCTCCTCCTCCCTTGACTCCTCTGTTCGATCAGGCACCCAGGTGGAGTTAGTGACCTCATCATCGTCATCACCCCCTATCTCCTCATCACTGGAGCCAACCTCCCAATATGCTGTAACTGCTGGGGGAACATGAGTGCCAGTTCTTTGTGTGTCACTGGCACCCCCTCCCTCTAGGCTGATTATACTCCCTTCCTCAACCTCAGAGTTTGAATCAGAGCACTGGAGTTGCTGCGCATCCTCAAGCAGCATGTCACTGTCATTGTAGTCAAACAATTCAGCTGACTCCTCTGTGTATGATGGTGAGGCTACGGCAGGAGTAGCTGTGGACATGGAGGCTGATTTAGATGTTTTGGCAGCTGAGGTGGACTGTAAACCACTACGAGCCAGGTTGCCAGAGGACTCAGAGGATGAGGATGGCCTGGTTAGCCAATCCTGCAAATCCTCTGTATGTTGCTGCTGCTTAAGACGGCCAGCACCAGTTAGAAAGGACAAGCCCCTGCAGAGGATGTACCATGTCCACGACGACCAGGGGCTGTTACCTTCCCCCAGCCAGGTCCCCTGGTGCTGTGTACTCTTCTCAGCCTTCTTGGTTCATAGGGTTAATCTGGCTGGTTCTCCGCCCCTGGAGTCTCAGCATCTGACCAGACCTGTGGTCACATGACCTGAACTGCCCTATAAAATGGTAGTCAGTACACTGGATCCCTGATCCAGTATAGATCTTGTTTGCTGAGTTCCTGTTTGCTGTATATTGTATTTGGATTTCTTGGTTTATGATTCCTGGCTCTGATTCTGACGACTCTAGGTAATTTACCCCTGGTACCGTGTTTTTCTGATATATTGGTTCAAGACTCCTGGCTACGTATTCTGACGACTCTCTTGCTTGATCACATTTGTGTTTTGTCTGTGTGGTATTCTGGTTTTTGTTTGTACCACACAACAGTCTCTGTCATTTGGTTATTCTGCTGTGAGACATATTGCTAGGCAATTTATCCAGTGCAGCAATTCATAGTTCTGATTATAGAGACCACCTCAAGGATCTCTTTCTTGTTCCATTTGCTGCTAGATATTCCTTCCTTGTCAAGTCTGGTTTCCCCTGTTATTTATTTTAACGTAATGGTTTACTCGTGTTCACCCCCACCCTGTATAATTAGAAGGCCATCCAAAGCACCTTTTTCCCAGCGCAGGGCTTTCCTCGTGTGTCTTGTCTGGTTCTGTTTAATCCTGTATCCAGAGTTCTGCAATATGCAGAACACATACCAACCTAAAGGGCTTAAAACACTCAGCAGCGAGGACCCCCGTTTGGTTCTTTGAGGCTGCTTGCCCTCTTATCTGTGTCTGGGAGCGTCTGCCTGTCCTTTTTGGTCTTTCTGACATGGTGAGTGATATATAGATTAAAGATATACAGAAGTCTGAATCAACTCTGGTATAAAGATTGGAGATATACAGAAGTCTGATTCAACTCCGGTATAAAGATTGGAGACATGCAGAGCTCAGATTCAAATCTGGTATATAGATTAAAGATATTCAGAACTCTGATATAAGTCGGCAATTTTACTGATATTTTCCCTGCAAGGCTGCCAATGTCCTCTACTCTCTCTCTGATTCACTTCCTCTCATGCTGGCTGCAACACCCTGATAGCTGGCAACAGCCAGATTCAACTCTCAATAGATAAACATATGAACTCTGATTAAACTGTGTTATTGTGTAGTATCTAGAATTAGATCAAAGATATACAGATTTTCCAGAACAATGCTATAAGCATAGGCGTGCGCAGCCTATTGCATTAGGGTGTGCGCCCAAAAGCTCAAACACATGAAAGTATATATATATATTTATATATATCCTTATGCATACACTCTCACACATTCAGCCTAAATATATCATTACTATGTGTATAATTCAGAGGTGCAGCAACCCTGGCCATCCAGCTGTTTTTGAACTACATTTCCCATGAGTCTCAACTAACCCAATTAGTGGCTGAGCATTGTGGCTGATTGTGTTTTATGACTATCAGGGTTATTCAGAGAGAGGTGAAACTCAGGAGAGTGACTGGAGAAGTGAAAATTCTAGGTCAAAATAGCTAAACCAGAAATATTCTCCCATTTATCACTTTCCAAATCGGCTATTGATTTTCACCTTTCTCTGAATAACCCTGAGAGAGCTGAATAACCCTGAGAAATAGCCGTTTTGGAAAGTGAGATAAATGGGAGACTTTTTCTGGTTTGGCTATTTTGACCTACAATTTTCACTTATCCACTCATTCTGAGTTTCACCTTTCTCTGAATAACCTGTATGTTTAATCCCAGGGTGAGAAATAACATTGCTTTAGATGTTAAAAGTGGGCAATGAGGAAAATTTTATTTTTTCCACATGATCGTGTTTGGTCTCATCAGAAAGGCCGGGCTCTGACCTCTCCAATGACACCTAACTTAACATTGTGGAGTGTAAAGAATGGAGATACAAGGGTCCGTAGGACCCCCCCCCACCTCTCCCCGCACTGGTACAGTGTTTTTTGTTTGAGATGAAACAAGGGGCAATAACGCAGACTCTGACCTATCCATTGAAGCCCCAAATGACCCTGTAGAACTTACGGTACCAGAGATACAGCGGCCCAAAGGACACCAGTATCTCCAGTAAGGGGATTTCACGGGGGGGGGAGTAGTTACGACTCTGACATCATCACCCTTAAGCGATTATTTCTGTGTCCAGGGGAAGTCCCACAGTGAGGGACAAATGTCTGTGAAATAATAAAGAAATGGCAAGGAGCTGCAGGACCTCAACAACGTGCTAAGTACATCCTCTGCATGCATAAAACATGTGGATGCGCTCAGCACGTCATCAGCAGCAAAGAGGTTAAATGGGGGAAAAAAAGGGGGGAAAATTTGAGTAGAGTGCCCATTTAACCTCTTGCTGCCCCGCACCAATATTTAGTCTCCTACCTGTACCTCATGATGCTGCCAAGATGCTCGCTGTCATTCTTACTTTGTGGAGTGCAGGCAGCAGATAATGTGGTGATTCTACGAGCAATACCATCCCTTTGGGTGCAAAGCAAGGGGGCAATGCCAGACTGCAACAAGGACACAGGCGCAGAATTTTACACACAGCAGTCTGTTTAAAGACAAATACATTCATTTACACAGCCATACATTCACATACATCCACTACACCCCGGGGGTATGTAGCAATAAAACTTACGCTCATACACACTGCACATTACTGTATCACAGAGCTCCACAGCAATAAAACTCACAGTAATGCAGTGTGTATGAACGTATCACAGAATCCACTGCCATGAAACTCTCTGCATTGTAATTGAATTTAAGCAGGCATGGGATAGGCATAAGGCTATCCTAAACAAAAGATAAATCCAGGGAAAGTATCCATGTAATTGGGCAGACTAGATAGGTTCTTATCTGCCGACATTTTCTATGTTTCTATATGCGGTGCGTATAAGCGTATCACAGTATCCACTGCCATGAAACTCTCTGTAATGTGCGGTACGTATAAGTGTATCACAGAATCCACTGCCATAAAATAAAATTTTAATACTTAAAAATGTATAACAGTTGTCTTCTCTCCTGCTTACCTCTTTTGCAGGGAGGGGGTTGAACATGTCTATTGGCAGAGGAGCGGATGGTCCGGTCTGGTCCTGTGTAACTGAACCGCTTCATCTCAAGTCCAGCCTGTACTTCCCTGGTGGTCCGGTGGCTGTGGGCTCTGCAATGCAATCTGTGCTTCATGCACAGAACGCATAGCAAGTCCCACACTGGACTCGTGCGCCGGCGATCTCTGATCAGGGCTGGACTGGGACAAAAAATTGGCCCTGGACTTTATCCATGAGAGTGGCCCACTTCAATTATGCAAACACGCATGACCGGAATAAAATCTCTATGGGCGGAGCTAAGGATTTATTTGTATTTTGAGGCATTTAATGAAATGAAACTATATTTTATATTATTTTATAATCTGTGCAAGTTCTGTGCTTTGGGTTTCCCTGCATTTCGTCGCTCTTCAGTGATTCCAAGCGCAGGTGCCAGACCCTGGAGTCAGTGCAGCCCCAGCTCCTCATGGTCTCGTGGGGGTAGGGTTGCCAGTCTTTTCTTCAAGCATAACCCGAGGACGCTCGTGTTGTGCAGCAATTTTTTTACTGTATGTGTGGCAAAGTGCCAAGGAAAATTGGCAGTGAAATGTATGGCAGGCTGGTATTACATATGAGACTCAGACTGATATTACGGCACACTGGTATGCATATCAGACTGGTATTATAGTACACTGGTAATATGGCAGACTGGTATAACAGTACACTGGTTATATGGCACACTGGTGTGGCAGACTGGTGTTGGGGCAGACTGGTATTACAGTACACTGGTAATATGGCACACTGGTATGCATGGCAGGCTGGTATTACAGTACACTGGTTATATGGCACACTGGTATGCATGGCAGGCTGGTATTACAGTACACTGGTTATATGGCACACTGGTATGCATGGCAGGCTGGTATTACAGTACACTGGTTATATGGCACACTGGTATGCATGGCAGGCTGGTATTACAGTACACTGGTTATATGGCACAAAGGTATGCATGGCAGGCTGGTATTACAGTACACTGGTTATATGGCACACTGGTATGCATGGCAGGCTGGTATTACAGTACACTGGTTATATGGCACACTGGTATGCATGGCAGGCTGGTATTACAGTACACTGGTTATATGGCACACTGGTATGCATGGCAGGCTGGTATTACAGTACACTGGTTATATGGCACACTGGTATGCATGGCAGGCTGGTATTACAGTACACTGGTTATATGGCACACTGGCACTGGTATGCATGGCAGTCTGGTATTACAGTACACTGGTTATATGGCACACTGGTGTGGAAGACTGGTGTTCTGGCACACTGGTAATATGGCAGACTGTTATGGCAGACAGGTGTTGGGGGAGACTGGTGTTATGGCAGACAGGTGTTGGGGGAGACTGGTGTTATGGCAGACAGGTGTTGGGGGAGACTGGTGTTGGGGGAGACTGGTAATGTAGCACAGGATGGAGATTGGGGAGAGAGAGGTGGAGGTGGGGGTGAGAGGAATGGATGGAGAGAGAGAGAGAGATGAATATACAGAGAGAGGTAGATAAACAGACACAGATCCCCTTATACCTGCAGGCTCTGTCTCTGCATGCTGCCTCCCTCTGGGGTCCATGCTGCCATCACATGCTTCTCCCCCTTCACATGAGCTGTTCCCTCCAGGCTCCTCTGAAAGTCTAGGTCGAACTTCCGGGTTAACTAACTGTCTGGGCGCCGCCTGCTGGCATCAACGGAGCATTGCAAGCTGGTAGATGTAGTTTGAGGCTGGTTTTCTGCAATATTCAGAAAGCCAGACTAAAACTACATCTCCCAGCATGCAGGTGATGCCAGCAGGCGGCATCCAGACAGTAAATTAGTCCAGAAGTTTGGCGCTGTGGGCTGCTACATCTCACCAACAGCAGACCGCTTGACAAGTATCGCCGCGCTCGAGGCCAGTGTGGGACGTGCTCTGCGTTTTGTGCACGAAGCACAGATCGCATTGCAGAGCCCACAGCCACGGACCACCAGGGAAGTATAGGCTTGCCAGCCTTGCAGAGGCAAAGGGTCCCGGCGGCTATCCGTGGGATGCGGCCAGCCGGGACCCAGAGTGTGCCACGGGTGGGATTAGGGTGTGCCTAGGCACACCTGGCACACCCCGTGCGCACGCCTATGGCTATAAGTGAGTGATAACCTGGTTGTGCCAAGACAGATTCAAATTTGCTGAACTCTGGTATACCTCACTGATACACACTGATAACAGGCTGTGCCAAGACAGATTGTAATTTCCTGAACTGTGGTATAACTCACTGATACACACTGTCTCTGATAGTCTGGCAGTGCCAACACAGATTCTAATTCCCAGTAATCTCCTACAACTCACTGATACACCCTGACAGAACAATCTCCTCTCCTCTCTGATTCACTCCTGCAAACACACACGCTGGGGCTGCAGGCAGGGAAGCCTTATATAGTGTCCTGCGGGATTTAGCTCTGTGAGCCCATGATTGTGCAAAATTTGCCCAATCAGGACTCTGAGCCGTGATTGGCATAGTCTTGCACCTGACCTGTGGTCAGGTGCAAGGCTGTAGCCAATTACAAGCTTCAGGCCAGTGGAAAAGTGCATTGTGGTCCATTGTGGAGCATTGTGGGCGAACATGCGGAAATGTTCAGAGTTCGAACAGCCGAACGGGCGATGTTCGAATCGAACTCCAAACAGATCCGAACCGAACGCTCATCCCTACTCTTAACCTTCTTAAATCAGAATAACGAGTTCTACATCGATTCCAAGCATTTTTAACCACTTTGCTTCGGCGGACGCGCTGAGCGCATTCAGCCACGCAAAGCCTTGGCTGTGGAGGAATCGTTGAGCGCATCCTCCCTTTGCAGCCGTGATCGGTCGAGATTCTGGCCGATTGCTGTGGCCCCCATTGTGGGTTGACATCTTGGATGTCAGCCCAGCCTCCAGGACCCCGGCAGGCAGGAATAGCGTCATCGCGCCGTGCGCAATGACATCTATTCCAGGCACACACCAGACCGCCAGTGCGGGGAAGGTGCCTGAAGGGGGGGTCCTTTGGACCTCTCTTCCTCCCCATCCGTAAGGGTCACAAGCGAAAGGCAGGCACTGCTTTGAAGGGCACAGCCTGCCCCACTCGGCTGCGGGCCCCATAGCGCCCGCCTGGCTCACTATGGCGGTAGTTCCGCCATTGATTGGAATGGCCAGAGCATGGCTTTTCCAATGATACCTAATATGACCATGTTAAATTAAAAGAAAATAAGTGTAAAAAATAAAGATATAAATTGAAAAATTTAAAATAAAAAAGTTTTTTTTTGTTTTATTAATGCAGCAATATAGCTCGTATTTCAATTATAATGTGAACAATGATGCTGCACTAACGATTTTTTTTATGGGGGCGTTTTCTAAAAATCACGTAATTTCCCCCCAAAAAATTGTAACGAGTTCCCATTTCTAATTTTTTTAACAAGTGCACCCCATAGAAAATATAACTGCAAAGGCTCGCATGATAAAAATAAAAAAAACACTTTACACACTGTAGATGATATAAAATTCTAATTTTACTGCATTTATTGTTATAATATTCAGGCAGGAAATGACGTATACATATACTAATGGTACATTATAAATCTGACGAAAAGAACGATATATATAAATATATCTGAGTCGTATAATAAAATGTGGCTTCAAATCGCGTTTAAACATGATGAGCAAAAGCGGTAAAAATTAGCTCAGCACAGAGGCGTGAAATGGCTCAGCAGCGAAAAGGTTAATTTTTTTAGCATTTTTTTCATGTAATTATCTATGTAATCCAAAAGACAAAGATATTCTACACAATAATTAATAAAATATCACATTAAATAACTCTTCCAGTGCTGACACGTTGTAATAGGAGAATAGCAGGAATAAGCAGGAATTCTTCCTAAACTCTTATGCCCCGTTCACACTGTGCGACATGAAAATCCCGTGTTTTTCTGCGCGATTTTCATATTCGTGACATTGCACGATAATGTCACGCGATTTTGCCGTTATGCGCAATATTGAAAAATACCACCAAATCGCAAAAAAAGGGTCATGTACCAGCAACAAGCTACACCGACGAGCGACATGCGACACTGCGCGACATTACATGACAAGATGTGAACAGCTCCATTGAAATGCATTGGAGAAGCTACGTAGAGCGATATATGCGCGATATCGTGGCAAAAAACGCACAATAAATCGCACAGTGTGAACGGGGCCTTTTATAGGATCAGGGTAATATGAATAACGATAAGACAAATTAATGAAGTAAATCGTCTGCTCCGGCATGACACGCTGTAACTTGCCTCCTGCTTTACATACACAGATGTTGTGGTTGATGTTGCTATAAAAGTGACATTATAGCCGGAGATCTCACTGATCTGTGTCTGTCTCAGTGCAGAGATAGAAAGATGCTTTATCACACGTATCTGCTGGGGGGATTTTTACTCATTATTCAAGGTAAGACATTATTTTATTCCCACAATTTCCATAAAGAAAGTAACCAGATAGTGACGGTGACACTGATTAAATGCTGATTTCACACCATACAGGCAACAATAGAATTGATCATTATTTTCTCCTCCATCCCTCAGGTTCCTGTGGACAGATTGTGATGACTCAGAATCCAGAGTCTGTTACTGCGTCACCTGGAGATACCGTCACCATGTACTGTAAAGCCAGTAGTAGCATAACCGGCAGCTACAACTGGTTAGCCTGGTACCAACAGAAACCAGGAGAACCTCCACAGCTTCTTATCTATCGTGCAAGCACTAGACAGACAGGGACCCCAGCGCGTTTCAGTGGCAGTGGGTCTGGAACTGATTACACTTTAACAATCACAGGAATATTAACAGAAGATGAAGCAGTTTATTCCTGTCAGCAGCGTTACAGCGACCCTCTCACACAGTGATACAGAGCCGCACAAAAACCTTCCTCTTTTCCTGTTAACGTTATATTATATAGAAAATGCTTATTAATAGTAAATGTTCTGCATCTCAGTGAGTATATATGACCTCCTGCCCATTATATATCACACGCTTTACACTATTTTCTTCTTCCTCGTGGATAGTGTTGTCACCCCCCCGTCCCCCGTCCCCTCCATCTTTGTTGAGCTCCCACTCCTTGTGTTCTCTCTCCTCTTCAGTATGGGTGATATTCACAGATAATATTAAAGAATAATATTAGATAATATATAAAGAAAAAGGGCAACGCTCTAGCGTTATAAGACACCAAATATGCGAACCACCTCACGCAACAACTTACATCATATATGACCTCTCTAAATGCAATTCTGTCTTTAAAGAAATCCAAATCTTCGGCGTAATATGCAAATAAAGAACATACAATATATAGAGTAACTCTGTATAGATTATTCCATATGTTATGCTGTTTGTGTAGTTTGACAACTCACATTCTTCTGAGCAATAACGCTCAGGTGTTTTCACATCCGGGTATTTCTTAGGCCATACCTGTCAACCCCAACTTCGTCTATAACCAGAGATTTTCTCAAAGGAAAGAGAAAAACAGGATAGTGCACTAATTATATTAATGATGGAATAATATAGAATGCACTCACCCCTCTGGAGCCTCAGGCCCGGCTCCAGGTGCTGTAGCGCCCGGGTTTCATTTGCCTACCAACTTTATGTAAAAGAATTGCAATCCTGTTCATTTAAGACATCTCCCTCCGTGGCCACTTTGCAACTTCCACACTGTTATATGGCTATTGTATGGACACTTTTAATCCCCGTTGTTACAGTAGCCTTTGTGGTAATAGGACACTATTACATCTTGGCGCTAACATTAGCCCTGGTGGCCCTAGCGTGGGGGCACCATATTACAATCCAAACGCTAACGGGTTAATAAACCCGTTTGAGTTTGGTATCTTGCGCTTTTCAGCGCGAGGTTACCGTACTTTACACTCACTGTGCTTAACATGGGGAGCACAAAGTGTTAATCAGCGTTAGGATTACAATACACTGACGCTAATTACCGTCCAGCCTGGACCTGGTGCTAACGGAACCCACTGCTGCAGAATCCGTCAGCACCAGCAGAAACCCCCCCCAAATTGATCACATACTCACCTCCTATCCCACGGCGAGGACCACGGCTCCAACCGCTTCCTCGGTCCTCGGAGCAGGGAAAGACTGGGGGGAAAAGTCCCCTGATCTCCCTCTGCAAGATCCGGCAGGTCATGTGACTAGCAGAGCAGAAACTCATTGGAATCCTATGGACTCCATCAAGTGGATGTTCATGGCGGCATCGCTTACTGCTGCCGCACGCATCCCGGGGTTTAGCGATACATTGCGATGCAGGCAGCTTTTTTAGCCCCTGCATCGTAACATCACCCTAAAATGGGGACGCAAAGAAGAAACCTGCAGGCGCAGGTTTTTCTCCATAGTGTCTGCATTTTAGCGTTAATAATGTACTAGGGCCCATAGTATTTTAAAGTTTATGCTGCCATCCAGTGGTGATCCATGGAATAAACCTGCGTTCACCAAAATAAATCTCATACTATGTAAGGTTATAATATTACCTCTTGTTTAGTAATCATGGGCTCTGTGTCTAAAACACAAATATTCATTTAGGTCTATCAATGGTCTGTCACACAGCTGTTGCCTTCACAAGTATATACATACAATATTATATCACGGGATTTACACCTCACACTGCCTTACTCACTAAAGCGATACAATTTCCAAGTTTATAGCACATCATGCCTTTATTATACCATGTATTGATATTCAGTAACACCAGAGGGACAATCTTTTTCTTCTTTACTGCATATATACAACACACAAACAAATACATACTGCAGACGCTGCATATATACAGTGAACACACACAGAGATATATACTGCAGACACTGCATATATACGACACACAAAGAGATATATACAGCGGGCACTGAATATACACAGCACACACACATATATACTGCGGGAACTGCATACACACAGAACATCCAGTCAGGTCCAGAAATATTGGGACATGGACACAATTCTAACATCTTTGGCTCTATACACCACCACAATGGAGTTGGAATGAAACAAACAAAATGTGCTTTAACTGCAGACTGTCAGCTTTAATTTGAGGGTATGTACATCCAACTCAGGTGAATGGTGTAGGACTTACAGCAGTTTGCAGATGTGCCTCCCACTTGTTAAGGGACCAAAGGTAATGGGACAATTGGCTTCTCAGCTGTTCCATGGCCAGGTGTGTGATATTCCCTCATTACCCCAATTACAATGTGCAGAAAAAAGGCCCAGCGTTCATTTCAAGTGTGCTATTTGCATTTGGAATCTGTTGCTGTCAACTCTCAAGATGAGATCCAAAGAGCTGTCACTATCAGTGAAGCAATCCATCATTAGGCTGAAGAAACAAAACAAACCCATCAGAGAGATAGCAAGAACATTAGGCGTGGCCAAAACAACTGTTTGGAACATTCTCAAAAAGAAGGAACGCACCGGTGAGCTCAGCAACACCAAAAGACCCGGGAGACCACGGAAAACAACTGTGGTGGATGAATGAAGAATTATTTCCCTGGTGAAGAAAACACCCTTCACAACAGTTGGCCAGATCAAGAACACTCTCCAGGAGGTAGGTGTATGTGTGTCAAAGTCAACAATCAAGAGAAGACTTCACCAGAGTGAATACAGAGGGTTCACCACAAGATGTAAACCATTGGTGAGCCTCAAAAACAGGAAGGCCAGATTAGAGTTTGCCAAACAACACCTAACAAAACCTTCACAGGTCTGGAACAAGATCCTATGGACAGATGAGACCAATATTAACTTGTACCAGAGTGATGGGAAGAGAAGAGTATGGAGAAGGAAAGGAACTGCTCATGATCCTAAGCATAACACCTCATCAGGGAAGCATGGTGGTGGTAGTGTCGTGGCGTGGGCATGTATGGCTGCCAATGGAACTGGTTCTCTTGTATTTATTGATGTGACTGCTGACAAAAGCAGCAGGGTGAATTCTGAAGCGTTTCGGGCAATATCATCTGCTCACATTCAGCCAAATGCTGCAGAACTCATTGGACGGCGCTTCACAGTGCAGATGGACAATGACCCAAAGCATACTGCAAAACCAACCAAAGAGTTTTTGAAGGGACAGAAGTGGAATGTTATGCAATGGCCAAGTCAATCACCTGACCTGAATCCCATTGAGCATGCATTTCACTTGCTGAAGACAAAACTGAAGTGAAAATGCCCCAAGAACAAGCAGGAACTGAAGACAGTTGCAGTAGAGGCCTGGCAGAGCATCACCAGGGATGAAACCCAGCGTCTGGTGATGTCTATGCATTCCAGACTTCAGGCTGTGATTGACTGCAAAGGATTTGCAACCAAGTATTAAGAAGGGAAAGCTTGATTTATGATTATTATTCTGTCCCATTACCTTTGGTCCCTTAACAAGTGGGCGGCACATCTGCAAACTGCTGTAAGTCCTACACCGTTCACCTGAGTTGGATGTACATACCCTCAAATTAAAGCTGCCAGTCTGCAGTTAAAGCACATTGTGTTTGTTTCATTCCAACTCCATTGTGGTGGTGTATAGAGCCAAAGATGTTAGAATTGTGTCGATGTCCCAATATTTCTGGACCTGACTGTATATACTGCAGACACTGCATTTATACAGAGCACACACAGATATATACTGCAGACACTGAATATATACAGAACACACACAGAGATATATACTGCAGACACTGCATATACACAGAGCACACACAGAGATATACTGCAGACACTGAATATATGACACACACACAGAGATATATACTGCAGCAGACACTGCATTTATACAGAGAACACACACAGATATGCACTCCAGACCTTGCATACAGTTGTGTTCAAAATTATTCAACCCACACTGAAATTGAGTGTTTTGGCCAGTTTGACATTGATTTTGATCATTCAGTCATCTTGCTTACAATTAAATCAAAGAGGCACGTGTAGGTCAGACAAATATAACATAACATTTATAATGAAATAACCACAAATGTCTTTTCTGTGCTCACCATCATTATCAGTTTTATTCAACCCCAAGTGACATTCAATCTTAGTACTTAGTACAACATCCTTTTACAGTTATAACAGCTTTTAAACGTGAAGCATAGCTTGACACAAGTGTCTTGCAGCGATCTACGGGTATCTTCGCCCATTCGTCATGGGCAAAAGCCTCCAGTTCAGTCACATTCTTAGGCTTGCGCACTGCAACTGCTTTCTTTAAGTCCCACCAGAGGTTCTCAATCGGATTTAAGTCAGGTGACTGCGATGGCCACTCCAAAATGTTCCAGCCTTTAATCTGCAACCATGCTCTAGTGGACTTGGAGGTATGCTTGGGATCATTGTCCTGTTGAAAGGTCCAACGTCTCCCAAGCCTCAGGTTTGTGACGAACTGCATCACATTGTCATCCAATATCTCCTGGTACTGGGGGCGTGGCCGGACTTGCAGCGCGCGGTCGCATGTGAGGTGAGCTCCTGTGACTGGCGCTAAACTTTCACTACCTGCGGCTAAATTACAGCAACCCCGGGGCTGAAATTTCACCCACAGCTGGGTGACATCTCCTGGCTCCCAGATGGTGCCCCCTAAGGCGCAACAAGCGCTGGAACCGGCAAAATCGGCGAAAAAAGACCGGGTTCGTGAGGCCCAAGATGGCGGATCTCCCTCCTCTGTTTCCTCTTTCACAATGGAAGCTGCTGTCGCAGGCCCACCCTGCATGTCTGACACCTTACCACCTTCAGAAAGCAGACTTCATGCCATGTTGCAAGAACTTCGATCTACTATACAAACGGATATTAAAGAGGCGCTGCAGGAGCTGAGGCGTGATGTACAAGACCTGGGTGAGAGGACAGACTCTTTGGAGGCTAAGACAGACAACTTATGTTTGGCCCATAACGATTTAGTGGACCGTCATATAGCTTTGCAGACTGCACATGACACCATGGCAACGAAATTGGCCGATTTGGAAGACCGTTCGCGGCGTAACAATGTACGGATCCGGGGCATTCCAGAGGCAGTAACCCCTGCTGATCTTCAGCATTATATTATGGAACTTTTCCGGATCCTGGTACCAACGTACTCGTCACAGGATTTCCTGATGGACCGGGCACACAGACTGCCACGTGCCAAGAACCTGCCGCCCTCAGCTTCTAGAGATGTTCTAGTCCGGGTGCACTTTTTCCATGTTAAAAAAGCGTTAATGAGAGCATCACGGAAATCTATGCCTCTGCCTTCTCCGTATGCCGAAGTTTCTTTTTACGCAGACCTATCAACGGCTACCATGTCTAAAAGAAGGGAATTTTCATCTTTCACGAAACTTCTACGTGACCACAACATGGCGTATCGATGGGAATTTCCCACAAAGATCTTGTTATGGCGGGAGGGAGTCTTGCACGTTATCCCGGATCCCCTCACTGGCATGCGTTTGCTGACGGAATGGAAAGTCGTGTCTGAGTTTACTCCCCCCCGGGAGGAATCCTCTTCGCCGCTGAAAGTTTCTCCGGAGTGGCATCGGGTCCGGCCAAAATGAGGTGCTCTGGCCCTGCGCTATCCAGCACCTGGGCGTGCTTCTATTACTTCGCCATGTCGCTTCCCGTCTTCTTGGGCGTCAGAACTCCTTCACGGATGCCGGACTGACCCCCTTTTTGATCTACCTCAATTGGGCGCTCCTGGGGGCCTGTTCTGTTCTTTTATTCGGCAAGCCCCGAGGCCTTTCAATGGCCTGTAAATTGGCGCAGTCCTTCTCAGGTAGAGTTGGGACTGTTGTTTCCCCTACTGGAGTTTTTCTTGACCGTGTTTTCTTCCCTACTTATACCAATCTGCTGTGTTGATTGACTCCACTCAGCTGCGCTCATGGAGTGCAGTTTTTTTTTTCCTGAAGTTTGGCTGGGTTTTTTCTTTTCTTTTTTTTTCCCTTTTCTTTTTTCTTTTTATTTTTGTTTCTTTTTGGGTCGACCTATGTATGTAATGTATGTATTGTTTGTTTGTTTGGTAAGCACTATGATATACGGTTCCAGGTGCTATTATGTGCAGGAGAGTCCCTCCATTTTCCCGAGGAGGTTGTCTTCACTGTCCGCTGTGAGATCTAGAGGGCTGGGCGTAACCACAAATGAGTAAACCTCAATTCCAGATTTATTCCTTAAATGTTAGGGGCTTGAACACTCCGTACAAACGTCATGCTTTATTTCGTGACCTGCATAAATCTCAACCGGCTATTGTATGTTTGCAAGAGACTCATTTTTGTAAGAGGCGTCCGCCGTTTTTGAAATCGCGTATGTACACTGAGGCCTACCACTCCACTGCTCTGACGAAGTCCAAAGGGGTCTCGATCCTGTTTCATAGAGACTGGACCTTTGTGTGTTCGGCTCAGTATGTAGATCCGGTGGGCCGCCTCGTGATTCTTGTGGGCACGCTGAACGAATTACCAATCACTATTGCTAACCTATATCTCCCTAATGATAATCCGGTTTCTTATCTGCGGAAAGCTTTTGGTAGAGTGAAAAAAATGTCTAGTGGTACGATGTTCCTATGTGGGGACTTTAATTGCACTCCTGACCCCGAAGTTGACACTCAGACGAGCCAACCCCGCCCCCATTCCCGCTCCCCCGCCCTCTAGTAAACAACTACGGGAATTCATGCATTCGTTTGACCTATATGATACTTGGAGGATATGTCACCCCAATACACGTGATTACACATATTTTTCTCATGTCCACTCCTCATATAGTAGAATTGACTTGTGTTTGATACATAGCTCAGCTTTGTCTCGTCTCCTGGAGGCGACCATTGGCATCATTACGTGGTCTGATCATGCTCCGCTTACGCTTACTTTTGAGGCTGCTTTTCCACCGAGGGGTATGGGGAATTGGAGACTCAATGACTCACTCATTGTAAATAGAGAGGACGTGACAACAACGCTACAACTCCTTCAGGAGTATTTCACGACGAACGTAACTGGGGACGTTGCAACAGCGTCGGTTTGGTTGGCCCACAAAGCTGTTATGCGAGGACATTTTATACAGAAAGGAGCGCAACGTAAACAACGTCTTAATGCTCAGATGACTGCTCTTACACGACGAATCACTGACTTAGAAATCCAGAATAAATCCTCGCCTACCCCTAATATTACCGCTCAATTGATTGCGCAGCGCCGCGAGTTGGAACACCTGATGCTCCAAGTCACTGCACGCTCAATTAGACGGCTTAACTATGCTCATTATACCCAAGGGAATAAACCGGGGAAATTGCTGGCGTCTAAATTGAAAGGGAAAAGAATGCAAACCAACATACCGTACCTATTGGATGCTAATGATGTAAAAATTTATAACCCAGCCCTTATTACTGATGAATTTGCACGTTATTATGCCTCCCTGTACAACCTAGGATTAGACCACACCGTACCGTCCCCTACCCAGGACGACATAAATCTCTTTCTTCAGGCGGCGAGCCTCCCCTCCCTCTCTCCCTCTCAGGCTACAGATTTGCTTGCTGCGTTTACAGAGGAGGAGGTACTTAAGGCTATTAATGCACTTCCAAAAAATAAAGCCCCAGGCCCTGACGGTTTTACGAATCTGTATTATCAGGTATTTGCTTCTTCACTAGTTCCGACTCTTACCCTGTTTTTTAATGACATTAAGAACACTGGCATCATCCCTCCGGAGATGTTGCAGGCAACAGTAGTGACCCTGCCTAAACCTGGTAAAGCCCCGACGCACTGTGCCAACTTCCGCCCTATATCCCTGTTGAACGTAGACGCCAAACTGTATGCTAAATTACTAGCTACTAGGTTGGCCCCCCTACTCCCATCCTTGATCGCGACTGAACAAACCGGCTTTGTCCCGGGCCGTCAAACGTGTGACAATACCCGACGTTTTTATGATATAATTGATTTGGCCCATAGGACTAATACCTCCGGACTCCTGCTGGCATTGGACGCCGAAAAGGCGTTCGATCGCCTACACTGGGGGTATATGCGGTTGGTGTTACTAAAGTTTGGCCTCCCAGCACAATTTGTACACAGCATTATGGCCCTCTACTCTGCTCCGTCGGCGAAAGTTTTGGCATCGGGGTTTCTATCCTCCTCTTTTCACATAACCAATGGCACCCGACAGGGTTTTCCATTATCCCCGTTAATATTTATTCTGGCCCTAGAACCCTTAGTGCTGCAGATTAAGATTTCCCCGGCAATCAAAGGTATGCCGACCCCGAATGGGGAGCACAAGCTGGCACTTTTCGCGGACGACATACTGCTTTTTTTGACCACACCGGAGATTTCGCTTCCTTCCCTGTTTCACCTCCTTGACAGCTTTGGTGCGTTATCTTACTATAAAAATAATGTGAGTAAAACACAGGCTCTTCCTATAAATATTGCTGCTTCATCCCTTAGCTCTCTGCGTAGTAAATACCCTTTTGATTGGCGCTCTACCTCTTTAAAATACTTGGGAATCTCCCTTTCGAAATCACGAGGCACCATCCTTAAGGAAAACTTCACGCCACTTTTGAACTCCATTGAGACGCAGCTCTCTACATGGAGCACAAATGAATCCTCCTGGTTGGGTCGTATGGCGGCCATAAAGATGTGTATCCTACCCCAAATTTTATACTATTTCAGAAATATCCCCGTTTTCATACCGGCGCATTTATTGCTCCGGCTGCAAAAACTGCTTCATGCGCATATTTGGAAAGGGAAGCCTCCTCGAGTATCGGCCTCTACAGTCACTGCGCCGCGACGTAACGGAGGGTTGGGTTTTTTGGATTTACAATCGTACTACAAAGCAGCCTTACTAGCCCAACTGTTGTCGTCAATGTATCTCAAAGAATCACCTCTATGGTTACTGTTGGAGAATGCCATGATTTTCCCATATAAACTTCATGACCTGTTGTGGCTTCCATTCCTTCCTAGGAATAGTACCATGGGTCTACTACCCGCCTCGATGCTCTCCCTCATGTCCTGGCGCCAGTGGGGTCGTCCGTTGGTACGGCCTTATGACTTTGTGACTATGTCTCGCCCCGCTTAGAGTTCTGTGTCGCTATATTCCAGACTTAAATTTAGATTCTTGGTTTTTGCGTGGCTTGACGCATGTGTGGCAGCTCTTTACACCCCACTCCCTGAAACCCTTTCCCGACTTGGTACAGGAGTTTGCCATCCCATTGAGTGACTGTTTTACTTACCTACGTGTGAAGCACGCTTTACACCAGAAGGGCCTGACCTCCTTCACACCTACGAACCTTTCAGCTTTTCACAAATTGTGTATGGGGAAGAAATGTCAAATGAAACCACTATCTCTCTGTTACAACAGCCTCCTAACCCCAACCCCACCTAAAAAATTACCCTATATGGTTAAATGGGAAAAAGATTTAGCTTTCACGCTTTCCGTAGATGACTGGTCATACGCCATGGACACAATATATAAATATTCTAGAAGCACCAATCTACGTGAGGCCCATATCAAATTACTGTGCAGATGGTATTTAACACCAACCCGATTGGCCCATATCTCGGGGACTACCGGCTTCTGCTGGAGATGCCTTACCGGCCTCGGTTCCCTACTGCATACCTTTTGGTTATGTCCCGCACTAGGGGGTTATTGGGTAAAAATAAGCAGACTGATTTCTCACTGCACTTCACTAATACTCCCACTATGCCCGAAAATGTACCTCTTACATATTATACCCATTACTATTCAGATCCGTCACAGGAGGTTTATCTCTATGGTACTGGGGACAGCAAAAACGGTTATAGCGAGACATTGGCTTTCCTCACTATGTCCCTCTATGAAAGAAGTTATGATTGCCCTCGAAAGTGTCTTTAAATATGAAGAAATGTCCACACCGCGAATAACTAAATGTGCCAGTTTTATGATACATGGGAGGGGTGGAGGGTGTTTGACGAGTCTGGAACCTTGATATAAGATACTTTACCGTGTACGACTGTAGTGCTACCGTGTTTTGTGTTTTATGTTAGTTTAGGATTTTATCTGTTTGGAAAATGGAGTCCGCACAAATGACCCTTTATCGGATAATATTGATACTTCATTTGAATTGTCTATTGTCAATGATAGGAATTTATGTCCTTTACCTTTGAAGTTTCATCCTTTTTGCAATGTTGTACCATTCTATGTGTGAACTCCAATAAAAACTTTTATATTCAATATCTCCTGGTACTGAAGAGAATTCATGGTACCTTGCACACGCTGAAGCTTCCCTGTACCTGCAGAAGCAAAACAGCCCCAAAGCATGATTGACCCCCCGCCATGCTTCACAGTAGGCAAGGTGTTCTTTTCTTCATAGGCCTTGTTCTTCCTCCTCCAAACATAGCGTTGATCCATGGGCCCAAACAGTTCTAATTTTGTTTCATCAGTCCACAGAACACTATCCCAAAACTTCTGTGGTTTGTCCACATGACTTTTGGCATACTGCAATCAACTCTTCTTATTCTTTGGAGACAGCAAGGGGGTGCGCCTGGGAGTTCTGGCATGGAGGCCTTCATTACGCAGTGTGCGCCGTATTGTCATGAGCTGAAACTTCAATACCCACATCTGACAAATCTTTTCTCAGTTCCTCAGCAGTCACACGGGGACTTTTCTCCACTCTACGCTTCAGGTAGCGCACAGCAGTCGAAGTCAGCATCTTCTTTCTGCCACGACCAGGTAGCGTTTCAACAGTGCCCTTTGCCTTGAATTTGCGAATGATGCTTCCTATGGTCTCTCTTGGTATGTTTAACATCTTTGCAATCTTCTTATAGCCATTGCCCTTCCTGTGAAGAGTAATCACCTCTTCTCTTGTCTTCCTGGACCATTCTCTTGACTTCACCATGTTTGTAACCACACCAGTAAATGTCTAGAAGGAGCTGAGTATCACAGTCATTTTAAAGCTGCCTAATTGGTGCTTATTATGCTTTTATTGCTGCTCCGTGACATCCACAGGTGTTTTCAATACCTGATTGAAAACACTTGAATGAACCTCTGTTCTTCAGAGTGGTAGTCTTTAAGGGGTTGAATAATTGTGTCAATGAAGAATTCACAAAAGAAACATTTACTACTGTATTACAAAACCAATTGATGTCATTTTAGTTGCATATGGTTCTTTAAAAAGTCCTTGTAGGATTTCATTCTGAATACAATTACAAATGTACACTAAATTCCCTAAAACCCTTTACAGCATTGGGGGTTGAATAATTTTGAACACAACTGTATATACAACACAGATATATACAGCGGGCACTGAGTATATACAGCACACACACAGATATATACTGCTTGAACTGCATACACACAGAGCACACAGATATATACTGCGGACTCTGCGGGCCCTATTGCATTCTCTGCGCAATTGCGCTCGCGCAGCGCAATTCTTTTTACACACGAAAAAAAACGTTATCACGCGAAAATTAACGTGGTATTCCGAACCGAGCGTATTTTTTCTTCCTTCAAGATTTTTCGTCCGCAAATCCGACACGCAAAGCCGTTTGCAAATGAATGTTGCGTGCAGGAATCGGTGGGCAGACTGTTTTGTCACGGGATTTGTCATGGGATTCAGCCAACATCAATCACCCATTTCCAATAAAATATTTACAAACTAAAAAAAAAATTACCAACCACCAACCAAAAAAAGAAAAAACTAACAATGACGCAATTTATAAATTTTAATGTTTGGGTTGTGTAGAATGTGTAACTGCACTGCGCTGTATTTTTTTTTGTGCTGGTGTATTTTGTTTTGCCCAGAACGATCACATTTACAGTTTCCACCTGCTTTTCAAAGATGTTACGAAAATGCGCGCAAACTTTCATTGCGCAAAGATTGTAATACCATCCGCGTACCAGCGCACTAACGCATTTGCGCTGTCAATGTTAAGTATAGGATGCGCACACGGACTTGCGCTCGCGCTGGGTTCGAGCAGGGTCAATCGCGGTAGACGATTACGTGCATCGTTTGCGCGAACGTCGTAATACGACGTTCTGCGCAAATGGATTTGTCCCCACTCAAATGCGCATTTGCATACGCGCAAAACTGATGCGCGAGGAATGCATTAGAGCCCTGCATGTATACAGAGCACACACAGATATACACTGCAGACACTGAATATATACAGAGCACACACAGAGATACTGTATATACTGCAGGCACTGCATATAAGCAGAGCACGCACAGATATATACTGCAGACACTGCATATATACAGAGCACACACAGAGATATACTGCAGACACTGCATATATACAACACACAAAGAGATATATACAGCGGGCACTGAATATATACAGCACACACACAGATACTGTATATACTCTGTATATACTACGGGAACTGCATACACACAGAGCATACATACAGTAGATATATACTGCAGACACTGCATATATACAGAACAGATACAAATATATACTGCAGACACTGCATATATACAGAGCACACACAGATATATACTGCAGACACTGCATGTATACAGAGCACACACAGATTTATATTATTATTATTATTATTCTTTATTTATAAAGCGCCAGCATATTCCGCAGCGCTGTACAATAGGCACAGTATAGACAGGGTTACAATACAATGAACAACATTTGACAAACAGTACAGGAGGAGATGAGGGCCCTATTCCCGTAGGAACTCACAATCTGGGAGGCTTGGGGTTGGAAACAGGAGGAGAGGACTGCAAGGTGAGAGTGATTGATGGTTGTGTCAGTGAGTTGGGTGGTAGGCTTCCCTAAATAGGAACGTTTTAAGGGAGAGTTTGAAGGAAGAGAAGTTAGGGGAAAGTCTGACAGTACGAGGGAGAGCGTTCCAGAGAGTGGGGGCTGCGTGTGAGAAATCCTGCAGTCTATCATGGGAAGAGGTGATGCGGGGAGAAGCTAGGCGCAGGTCACTGTTTGACCTTAGGGAGCGGGCTGGGGTGTATTTGGTGCAGGGGCTAACTGGCAACTTTTGGCCCAGGGGCCAAGTATGACCCAGAGGCCCATAGTGCAGCAACTCAGGCCCTTGTGTATGAACATTATCACAGAGCTCCGCAGCAATATAACTTACTCTCATACACAGCGCACATTACAGTGAGTTGTATTGTTGTAAAGCTCTGTGATACGCTCATACACACCACACATTACTGTGCGTTTTATTGCTGTGGAGCTCTGTTACGCTCAAACACACTGCATATTACTGTATGAGAGCTCCACAGCAATAAAACTCACAGTAATGTGCGGTGTGTATGAGCATATCACAGAGCTCCAGAGCAATAAAACTCACTCATACACACCGTACATGGATATATTGCCCCCACCTCACACATGGGTGTATTGCCCCACCTCACACATGGGTATATTGCCCCCAGCTCACATGGATATATTGGCCCCAGCTCACACGGATATAGTGCCACAGCTCACATGGATATAGTGCCCCAGCTCACATGGATATATATTGTCCCCAGCAGCTCACACATGGATATATATTGCCCCAGCAGCTCATATATATTGCCCCAGCAGCTCAATCATGGATATATATTGCCCCAGCAGCTCACACATGGATATATATATTGCCCCTGCAGCTCAAACATGGATATATATTGCCCCTGCAGCTCACACATGGATATATATATTGCCCCTGCAGCTCACACATGGAAATATATTGCCCCCAGCAGCTCACACATGGAAATATATTGCTCCCAGCAGCTCGCACATGGATATATACTGCCCACAGCAGCTCGCACATGGATATATATTGCCCCAACTCACACAAGGATATATACAGGGTGAGCCAGTCAAACCTGCATTTTTGAAAAGGGCGGGAGAGCCGTGAAAGTGGGCGGAGCGAGTTAGCAAGGTTACCATTGTGTCCCCCACAACTAAGCATTTCAGTCGTCATGGAGCAGTGGTCTAAACAACAACGTTCATTCGCTGTGAAAGAGTTTTACCAAAGTGGTAGTTATGCAGCTGCTCAGCGTCGTTTCCGGAAGAATTTTCAAATTAATCGAAATAAGCCAGTGCCGTCTGTTAATTCAATCAAATTGTGGGTGACAAACTTTGAAGCAATTGGTGAAACGAGAAGCAGAAGGGGTGGCAGTGCAAGATCAGTGCGAACTCCCGCGAATATTGACCGCGTGAGAGTTGCTGTGGAAAGAAGCCCTCGGAGATCGGCGCGTCAACAGAGTGCTGCGCTTGGCATGGCAAACACGAGCGTCCGAAGAATCTTGAGGTTAGATTTACACCATCACCCATACAAAATTCAGGTTGTTCAGGCTTTGAATGAAAACGATTTTGCAGCTCGACGGCGTTTTTGTCAAACGTTGTTGGACATGTTTGATGAAAACAAGGACCTTGTTCACAACCTGTGGATGAGCGATGAGGCACATTTCCATCTCTCCGGTTTTGTGAATAAACAAAATTTCCAATATTGGAGTGATGAAAACCCTCAACAACTCCATCAAACACCACTCCATTCAAGCAAGGTAACAGTTTGGTGCGCAATGTCCTCATTGGGAATCATAGGCCCGTATTTTTTTGAAAATGACAGGGATCAAGCAGTTACTGTGAATGCACAACGCTATTCGGAAATGTTGCATTCGTTCTTCATTCCTCAGCTTCGTCAACATGGAATGAACAATGAAACCTTATTCCAGCAAGACGGTGCCACAAGTCATACAGCCCGTGTGAGCATGAATGTTCTCAACAATGTTTTTCCAAATCGGGTGATATCCTGAAATGGAGCAATTTCTTGGCCTCCCCGATCGCCCGACCTCACAGTGTGCGATTTTTTCTTGTGGGGGTACCTGAAGAGTAAAGTCTTTGAACAACGACCTCCAACGCTTGGGGAACTCAAGAGGAGAATCCGGTTGGAAATCGAGAGAATTCCTCAGCGTATGCTCCGTGATGCGATGGGCTGTTTCAGAAATCGCCTACAAGAATGTCTCAATCGGGAAGGACACCATTTTACTGGAGTTATTTTTAAACAGTGAATGTTGTTTCTTAAATGCTTTTTAATGTACCTTAAGATAGTAACAATAAAATTTTGAAATATCCATCCGTTTATTTTTTACAGTCATTTAAAAAATGCAGGTTTGACTGGCTCACGCTGTATTGCCCCCAGCTCACACAAGGATATATATTGCCCCCAGCTCACACATGGATATATATTGCCCCCAGCTCACACATGGATATATATTGCCCCCAGCGTAACGAGATCATGTGGCACCCAGGAGCAAGTCTTTCCTTAGTGCCCCTCAACCAAAAATAATCACTAAAGCATACAAATTTTAAAAATATTTAAACCCCCCAAAATATAATATTTTTTTAAATAACAATTGGAAAGGTGCAACACATAAAACAGGTTAACAGGAGAGCATCGTTAACCTCTTACTGATGGGCAGGTTTTGTCAAGACTAGCCGACATGCCACTTGCCTCATTGGCTGCGTATGGTGTGTATGAGCGTATCATAGAGCTCCACAGCAATAAAATTCAGTGATGTGCGGTGTGTATGAGCGTATCACAGCTCCACAACTATTAAAGTCACACTCATACACAACGCACATTACTGTGAGTTTTATAGTTGTGGAGCTCTGATACGCTAATACGCACCGCACTGCACATTACTGTATCACATAGCTGCAAAGCAATAAAACTCACAGCAATGTGCAGTGTGTATGAGCATATCACAGAGCTCCACAGCAATAAAACTCGCAGTAATGTGCAGTGTGCATGAGCATATCACAGAGCTGCACAGCAATAAAACTCACAGTAATGTGCAATGTATATGAGCGTATCACAGAGCTCCACAGTAACAAAATTCGCTGCAATGTGCGGTGTGTATGAGCGTATCACGGAATCCACAGCATATAAAACTCACGGTAATGTTCAGAGTGTATGAGCGTGAGTTCTATTGCTGTGGATTCTGTGATATTGAGATAGCAATTCTTGGGATTTAACTTAGAACTATACTAATCTAGTGATCTGCCATTTCGATGTTCATCCATTTTGTGTTTTAAAAATATGATTGCTGTCCTTGAGTGCTCTTGAGATTCTATTTTCAGTCTGCATGTTTAAATGAAATCAGTTTGTCAGCAAAACTAAAGAGGATGTGCTGACCATCGCAAAAATATAACGACAGCTGAACGTCCAAAATGAGAATGAAGAGGAAAGATGACATCATGTGTAAAAGTAGGTCCTAATTCAGAGATATGGTAACTGTCACATGACAATCTGGGTATGGTAGGAGGGGAACTGTATTTTTAGAACAAATGTATAAAAACGATTGATGTCCATGTTCTCGTCACTAATGTTTTTGAACAGATACGATCTGTTTCATGAGTCCGGCAGGTGCCAGCTGAATAAACGCCATTTTCATTGAAACAAAGGCCTCTGTCTGCTTCCTTCGTCGAACCATCACCCACAAGTTCCCGGCCAGTTGGCTGTAACAATATCCTTATACAAATCTCACAATACTGTATCAAAGAATCCACAGGAATAAAACTCAAATATATTATTAATAAAAATGTTATTTTAAAATTAAAAATAAAAATAAATAACATTGTTATTATTTTAATTATATTTAGTTTATTAAAATATATTAAAGTTAAATAGTAAAATAAAAATCTAGATATGCACACACTGACTTAACCCCTCAAACACACACACACTTAACCCCTCAAACACACACACATTTAACCCCTCAAACACACACAGATTTAACCCCTCAAACACACACACAATTTAATCCCTCACACACAGATTTAACCCTTTACACCCACACAGATTTAACCCCTCACACAGACTTAATCTCTCATACACACACAGATTTAACCCCTCACACACTCACACAGACTTAATCCTTAACGCCACACACACTTAACCCTCCCACACACCCACAATGACTCCCCTCCACCCCCAGACACTGTTTTAACCTACCCAGACACACAAACTCACCCCTCACACACACAACACACTCAACCCCATCCCCCTCCTTACTTCATCCTGGAGGTGCTGGGGGTCTGGGAGGTTTCAGAGCTGCCGGGTGTGGGCGGGCTGCTCTCTGTGCAGTGCTCTCCTGCCTTCTCTCTGAGCAGACAGTGCTCTCCACCAGGCTCTCTCAGTGCTCTCCTGACAACATTTTGCTTGAGGGGCCCCCAAATCTGGAAGCATGCTAAATTACAGGGGCCCCTCACGAGGCCAGCAGGAGGAGCAGGAAACACCCGATCCACAGCGGAGTTGAAAGCACCTTCACAGGGCACCACGTCCAGGCAGCACATTATGACGTCAGCTCACAGTCATGTGATACGATGTCACATGTGCACCTGCACTTCCGCGCTCAGCCATAGAGGGGTAGGCATAGGAGCTCCTGCGGCAGTCTGCTGCTTAACACATCTGATTGTGCAGCTGCAATTTCAGGACGACTACCAGCAGGCAAGGCCCTGGGCTCTAGGCCCAGGTCCTAGCCCGATGCGGCGGCCGGAAATATTGTACAGGAGGGGCCTGACACAGGCGGCCCGGGTGGCACTGGTCCCCCTGCCCCCCGCCCCAGTCCGCCCCTGATTTGGTGATTAGTGAGGACAGGTAGTGGGGAGCTGAGTTAGTGAGGGTTTTGTAGGTAAGGATAAGGATTTTGAACTTAATTCTGCAGTGGATGGGGAGCCAGTGAAGGGTCTCGCAGAGGGGAGCGGCAGAGACAGAGCGGCGGGTGAGGTGAATTAGCCTGGCGGAGGCGTTCAGGATGGATTGTAGGGGGGAGAAGCGGGACAGAGGGAGGCCAGATAAGATATTATTGCAATAGTCAAGTCGGGAGACTGCAGACACTGCATATATACCGAACAGATACAAATATACACTGCAGACACTGCATATAAGCAGAGCACGCACAGATATACAGTTGTGTTCAAAATTATTCAACCCCCACTGAAATTGAGTGTTTTGGTCAGTCTGACATTGATTTTGATCATTCAGTCATCTTGCTTACAATTAAATCAAAGAGGCACGTGTAGGTCAGACAAATATAACATAACATTTATAATGAAATAACCACAAATGTCTTTTCTGTGCTCACATCATTATCAGTTTTATTCAACCCCCAAGTGACATTCAATCTTAGTACTTAGTACAACATCCTTTTACAGTTATAACAGCTTTTAAACGTGAAGCATAGCTTGACACAAGTGTCTTGCAGCGATCTACGGGTATCTTCTCCCATTCGTCATGGGCAAAAGCCTCCAGTTCAGTCACATTCTTAGGCTTGCGCACTGCAACTGCTTTCTTTAAGTCCCACCAGACGTTCTCAATCGGATTTAAGTCAGGTGACTGCGATGGCCACTCCAAAATGTTCCAGCCTTTAATCTGCAACCATGCTCTAGTGGACTTGGAGGTATGCTTGGAATCATTGTCCTGTTGAAAGGTCCAACGTCTCCCAAGCCTCAGGTTTGTGACGGACTGCATCACATTGTCATCCAATATCTCCTGGTACTGAAGAGAATTCATGGTACCTTGCACACGCTGAAGCTTCCCTGTACCTGCAGAAGCAAAACAGCCCCAAAGCATGATTGACCCCCCGCCATGCTTCACAGTAGGCAAGGTGTTCTTTTCTTCATAGGCCTTGTTCTTCCTCCTCCAAACATAGCGTTGATCCATGGGCCTAAACAGTTCTAATTTTGTTTCATCAGTCCACAGAACACTATCCCAAAACTTCTGTGGTTTGTCCACATGACTTTTGGCATACTGCAGTCGACTCTTCTTATTCTTTGGAGACAGCAAGGGGGTGCGCCTGGGAGTTCTGGCATGGAGGCCTTCATTACGCAGTGTGCGCCGTATTGTCTGAGCTGAAACTTCAGTACCCACATCTGACAAATCTTTTCTCAGTTCCTCAGCAGTCACACGGGGACTTTTCTCCACTCTACGCTTCAGGTAGCGCACAGCAGTCGAAGTCAGCATCTTCTTTCTGCCACGACCAGGTAACGTTTCAACAGTGCCCTTTGCCTTGAATTTGCAAATGATGCTTCCTATGGTCTCTCTTGGTATGTTTAACATCTTTACAATCTTCTTCTAGCCATTGCCCTTCCTGTGAAGAGTAATCACCTCTTCTCTTGTCTTCCTGGACCATTCTCTTGACTTCACCATGTTTGTAACCACACCAGTAAATGTCTAGAAGGAGCTGAGTATCACAGTCATTTTAAAGCTGCCTAATTGGTGCTTATTATGCTTTTATTGCTGCTCCCTGACATCCACAGGTGTTTTCAATACCTGATTGAAAACACTTGAATGAACCTCTGTTCTTCAGAGTGGTAGTCTTTAAGGGGTTGAATAATTGTGTCAATGAAGAATTCACAAAAGAAACATTTACTACTGTATTACAAAACCAATTGATTATTTGATCACCAATTGGTCATTTTAGTTGCATATGGTTCTTTAAAAAGTCCTCTGAATAGAGTCCTTACCTCAACCCGATAGACCACCTTTGGGATGAATTAGAGCGGAGACTGTGAGCCAGGCCTTCTCGTCCAACATCAGTGTGTGACCTCACAAATGCGCTTCTGGAAGAATGGTCAAAAATTCCCATAAACACACTCTTAAACCTTGTGGACAGCCTTCCCAGAAGAGTTGAAGCTGTTATAGCTGCAAAGAGTGGACCGACGTCATATTGAACCCTATGGATTAGGAATGGGATGTCACTTAGATTCATATGTGAGTCAAGGCAGGTGAGAGAATACTTTTGGCAATATAGTGTGATAAATACTGGGATACAAGCCGATAGGGACATGAGGATGATATATAATCAACCACAGGTCATTAATCTGTCTCCAAGGTCATTAAATATTCATGAAATAAATGTATTAACAAAAGGTTTATCCTTCATCCCAAAACCGAAATTCCATAAATTTGATTGGATAAAGGATGTAAATTTATTTACACGTAAGATTGCTCTGCATAAATTCCATAGTTTACAAATGGAAAAAACAGCTAAAAGATACGATCTAGCTCCTAGTGATATGGAATGCCTTAATACATTAATTACGTTATTAGAGGAGAATGGGGATGATACTGGTAACACCGGTTATACAAATTTAAGACCGAAAAGCACTTTTACACCCCACATTGGTGAGTACAGTAATATTGAGACTTTTTGCACGTTTTTTTGTCAAGAAATTGAAAAATTAGATGAACATTCTGTAAATGCGTCCGTTCCACACAATATTACCAAGAATGAATTTCAAGCCCATAAACACCTCAGAGATGACAAGGAGATAGTCATCAAAAAGGCAGATAAGGGGGGAAACATTGTGGTTCTTAGCATAGAATAATATAGAAAAATGGTATTAACCATTTTAGAAGATTCAACTACCTACAGTACTCTTACATGTAATCCGACTATGCGCTTTTCAGCAGAACTTATTTCGATACTCACAGATGCCCGTGGTTCTGGTGTAATCACTGATAAAGAATACGATTTCATGAAACCGATCTCCCCAACGCTTGCTACTTTCTACGCACTCCCTAAAATTCATAAGAAAATTCAACCACCACCGGGACGTCCTATAGTGTCTGGGTGCATGAACCTTACCCAAAATTCGAGTATCTATATTGATAGAATTTTACAAAAACTTGTGTGTCAACTTCCCTCATATGTCAGAGATTCCAAACAAATGCTAAATTTTCTGTCTAATTGTACTATCTCTAGTGACACTTTACTCTGTAGTCTTGATGTGGAGTCTTTGTATAGTTGTATTCCCCACGAGTTGGGTCTGTAACATGTCAAATACTATTTAGAAACTAGAGGTGAAACACATAGTAAACATACTGAATTTATCTTGCAACTTCTCCAATTTGTACTGACACATAACTTTTTTATTTTTGATCGAACCTTCTATAGACAGGTGACTGGGATGGCCATGGAGACAGCCATGGCACCCTCCTATGCAAATCTGCATTTGGGATGGTGGGAACAATTTGTTGTTAATGGTCCCGATCTGATTGATTTTCAGCCATCTATAATAGAATGGAAACGTTACATAGACGATGTCTTTATATTATGGAGGGGTAGTCGTGACACCTTTGTCAACTTTGTTGAGAGACTTAACAACAATCAGCTAAACCTTAAATTCACCTATGAAATTCAAGAGCGTATACTTAACTTTCTTGATTTTTCCGTTTCAAAACTACCAGACGGCCGTGTAGCCACTACATTATTTAGAAAAGCGACGGCTACCAATAGCCTCCTGGATTGGAGAAGTTTCCATCCCCTCCCCCTGAAACGTGGGATACCGAGAGGACAATATATTCGATTACGAAGAACATGCTCTTCCCTTGAGGAGTTCAAATTAAAAGCCACTGACCTCAGAGAAATGTTTAAGCAAAAAGGTTATCCCAACCGTTGTCTGAAAAAGCATATCAAAATGCATTGATGATTGATCGGAACCTTGCACTTCAAGACAGAAGTACTAATGCTGAGAAATGTATCAGAATGATTAGCAATTTTGACACCGGATGGCAAGAAATTTATCAGATCTGTGAATGCTTCTGGCCATTACTCACTCAAGATCCTCACCTCTGTAAAGTACTACCCAAACATGCCTCCATAACTACACGGCGTTGCCCTAATATCAGCGACCATGTTACACACAGCCATTAAGATTTCCACCTTAAAATCTTCAAATCACAACTGGTTATCTAAACCAATTTTTGGCACTTACAAATGTGGCAAATGTAAGGGTTGCAAGTATATACTTAAAGGGGGACCACACACTTAGTAAGATCAATCCTGATGAAGTCGTTCTGAGTGACGACAAAACGAGTTGGGTGTTCCTCTACTTTTTAAACTGTTTTGTCCATATGTCCTGGTTTCTGGCAATTAAGTGATGGGAATTATATTTGGTCACATACATCTGGTTTGATTTTGGCTTGATGGGCCTATTTGGTGCCCTATGATTTCTTCCTGAATTTGCCTATTAACCTCCTAATGATTGAATGTGCTTGCTTACTTTAAAAGCTACTGCACTAATAGTCTGTGACTAATTTTGGTCCTCCCCTGTGTTGTGAAATAACCTTGGGAAAGGAAGGAGGCGAATTTGCTTAAAAACCTCTATGACTCCACTTTGTGTCAATCTAATTGATGTGTGCATTGCATTTAAAACTTGAAATAGGCACGTGTGAACTTTTTCGAAGGAATCATATGCTGAGTCTTTGTACCCTAATGTGGACCTTTAAATGACTAAAAAAGAGTCCCTTTAAAATGATTTAAGATATCCGTCTGTTGCCAGAAAATTTATTTTCACTTTCATTGGTTTTAGACGGATTTGTTTGTCTACTGTGTGTTCAATTTTTGAATAAAATTTATCTAGATTTTGAAAAATATTTCTGTATCATTAGGGTTACCCCCTCTGTACTCCACCTTCTTTTCTCTTCAGAATACAATGCACCCCTGCTGTCTTGTCTAAACAGCCCCACCTCCACCTCATAAAGTGGTTTTGTTTGCAATGGACAAGTAATCTAGGCATGCAATATATATTTAATTGGTAAACATGAGTATAAATAGTGAAACTCTATTCTCCTATATAACGATAATCAAATACGTAAATTGTGACTGCGTAACCCTGTGTATATCTGGCTCTGATACTAGCCAGTGCCTCACCACCAGCCACTGACTTCACCACACGTCACTGACACACACAGATATATACTGCGGAGACTGCATATATACAGAGCACACACATATATATATTGCGGACTAGGGATGGGCGTTCGGTTCGATTCGAACATGAGTTTGATTCGAACATTGGCCGTTCGAACGTTCGAACAGCGAACATTTCCACGTGTTCGCCGCGTTTTCGCCCACAATGCACCACAATGCATTTTTCCACTGGCCTGAAGCTTGTAATTGGCTACAGCCTTGCACCTGACCACAGGTCAGGTGCATGACAGGTGCAAGACTATGTCAATCAGGGCTCTGGGCATATTTTGCCCAATCATGGGCTCACAGAGCTAAGTCCCACAGCTCACTATATAAGGCTCCCCCGCAGCCCCAGCATGTGTTTGTTGCAGGAGTGAATCAGAGCGGAGAGGAGATTGTTGCATATCAGGCAGTATCACTGACTTATACCAGAGTTCTGGGAATTTGAATCTGTGTGTTGGCACTGCCAGCTGCTGCCAGGCTATCAGGGTGTATCACTGACTTATACCAGAGTTCTGGGAATTTGAATCTGTGTTTTGGCACGGCCAGCTAACAGGGACAGGGTGTATCACTGAGTTATAGTATAGTTCTGAATATCTTTAATCTAGATAACACAGTTGAATCAGAGTTCTGAATATCTCCAATCTTTATACCAGAGTTGAATCAGAGTTCTGCATATCTCCAATCTATATACCAGAGTTGAATCAGAGTTCTGTATATCTTTAATCTATATATCACTCGCCATGTCAGAAAGACCAAAAAGGACAGGCAGACACTCCCAGACACAGATAAGAGGGCAAGCAGCCTCAAGGAGCCAAACGGGGGTCCTCGCTGCTGAGTGTTTTAAGCCCTTTAGGCTGGTATGTGTTCTGCATATTGCAGAACCCTGGATACAAGATTAAACAGAACCAGACAAGACACACGAGGAAAGCCCTGCACTGGGAAAAGGTCCTTTGGATGGCCTTCTAATTATACAGGTTGGGGGTGAACGCGAGAAAACCATTACGTTAAAATAAATAACAGGGTAAACCGGACTTGACTAGGAAGGAATATCTAGCAGCAAATGGAACAAGAAAGAGATCCTTGAGGTGGTCTCTATAATCAGAGTTATGAACTGCTGCACTAGATAAACACACATGAACCAGAAAAACAGACTGGGCATACACAGAGGAGTCAGCTTAATTGTTTGACTACAATGACCGTGACATGCTGCTTGAGGATGCCTAGCAACTCCAGTGCTCTGATTCAAACTCTGAGGTTGAGGAAGGGAGTAAAATCAGTGAGGGGGTGCCAGTGACACACAAAGAACTGGCACTCATGTTCCCCTAACAGCTGCAGCATATTGCCAGGTTGGCTCCAGTGACAAAGAGATAGGGGTGATGACAATAATGATGAGGTCACTGACTCCACCTGAGTGCCTGATCGAACAGAGGAATCATGGGAGGAGGAGGAGGCCCAACAAAAATGAGGCACAACGTCCTCTATGAGCAACGTAGCCAGTCCAAGCTGTCAGAAGTCAGAGCTGCTCAGGTGCAGAGCGCTGTTGTCTCAAAGCACACGTGCAGGAACTCTGCTGTCTGGGAGTTCTTCACAAAATGTGCAGCAGACTGCAGCGTTGCTACTTGTAAGCTATGTCTGAAGAGGATCAAGCGTGGAAAAAATGTCACACACTTGGGTGCCACGTGCTTGAAAAGACATATGACCACCTGCCACGCATCCCGTTGGCACAACACTTTGCATAGGTTCTCCTCCTCATCTGTCTCTACCCCCACTATATGTCCTGCCATGTCATTGCCTACAATCTCCACTGACAGGGATGATGCTACAGTAATGGGTGTACCAGGTCCTTCCTCAGAATGTGACAGCATCCCATCAGCTGCAGATTTATGCAGTCAGATTACGTTGCCTCAGCTGCTGCAGCGTAAGAAAAAATATAGTCCCAACCATCCCCAAGCACAGCGTCTAAATGCCAGCTGCGCAAAATTACTCACATTACAGCTGGTGGACTCTGCCTCCTTCCGTGAATTTGATGAATGTGCTGTACCACAGTGGCAGGTTCCAAAACCCCAGTTCTTTTCACGGAAGGCCAATCCAGCACTATACCAGCACGTGGAAGACAATGTTATGGAGTAGATTATGGAGTAGATTGTGAGTTCCTACGGGAATAGGGCCCTCATCTCCTCCTGTACTGTTTGTCAAATGTTGTTCAATGTATTGTAACCCTGTCTATACTGTGTTTATTGTACAGCGCTGCGGAATATGCTGGCGCTTTATAAATAATGAATAATAATAATAATAATTGGGAAAGGCAGTCAGCAGCAAGGTGCACATTACTTTAGACACGTGGTCCAGCAAGCATGGACAGGGCCGTTACTTTGCCTGCAGCTGGGAGGGATCCAGGACGGGGCTCTGTGCTGGAGCTTGCTCATCCACCACACCTCCAGAAAGCTGCTTATATGAGCTCTGTCTGCTCCATCACCTCTTCCTCCTCCTCCTCCTTATCTGTCTCTAGCAAAGTGGCAGTTAAACCGACGCGTGCCAGGGGCTACGCAATGGCTCAAGCAAAAAGATGCCATACTGTGCTTGAGCTGGTTTGTTTAGGGGACAGAAGCAACACCGAGCCAGAAATTCTGTTAGCTCTGCAGGGGCAGGCACAGAAAGGGTTAACACCACGCCAGCTTGCGCTGGAAATGGTCATTTGTGATAATGGCAGCAACCTTCTCTCCACCCTACACCAGGGTAAGTTGACGCATGTAAGCACACGTCCTAAATCTGGTGGTACAGCGTTTCCTAACCAGGTACCCAGGGCTGGCAGAGCTTCTCAGCCAGGCCAGAAAAGTCTGCAGCCACTTCAGATGGTCATTCCCAGCAAGTGCTCGCCTGGCAGAAATTCAAAGAGAATTCCACCTTCCCACAAACCGTCTGATCTGTGACATGCCCACCAGGTGGAATTCGACATTGGCAATGCTTCAGCGTCTGCACAAGAAACAGAGGGCCATCAATGAGTACCTGTGTGAGTATGGCACAAGGACAGGTTCAGGTCAACTTGTTTTTTTTATCCCCCGCAGTGGCTGATGATCAAGGATGCATGCACTGTACTGTCACCATTTGAGGAGGCAACGAGGATGGTGAGCAAGGACAGTGCATGCATCAGTGACACAGTTCCTTTAGTGTTCCTGCTGGAGCGCACTCTGCAGGGAATTATAGATGTGGCACAAGAGGCAGAGCAGCAGGAGGAAGAGGAGGACTTCCCTAGCTCTCAAGGCCCCAGTCTTTATGCAGACAGCATTCCTGCGGGTCCTCAGATCAGACAAGAAGAGGATGAGGAGGATGAGGAGGAAGAGGAATATTTAAGTCGTGGGGGCATTGAAGGTGGGGATTCCTCAAGGGAGGGTTTTGTGTCCCTAGAAACCCAAGGACTAGTACGTGGCTGGGAGGAGGTAGTGCACGATACGGTCATCCTCAGTGACCAGGTACACTCGTAAGCTAATGCCACCTCCAACCTACGCTGCATGGGTTCCCTTATCCTGCAAAGCCTGCTAAAGGACCCCAGGATTTGTGTTATCAAGGAGAGGAATCATTACAGGTTGGCAACCCTTCTTGATCCAAGATACAAGGGTAAGGTTGCAGAGCTCATCCTGCCCTCACAGAGGGAGGACAGGATGAAACAACTTGAGGACGATCTAAAGCGACACTTGTGTAACACCTTTCCAGGCACTGGTAGGTTACCAAGTGCTGACACAGGTGCTTCTGAGGCTGCGGTTGATCAGAGAAAAAGCAGTGAAGAGACCGCTTGACTGATGCCTTTTCCAATTTTTTTAGTCCACGATGCCCAGTAGGGATGAGCCGAACACCCCCTGAGTTCGGTTCGGGCCCGAACCCGAATTTTTCCAAATGTTCGGGTCCGAACCCGAACCCCATGCAAGTCAATGGGGCTGAAAATTCGGTTTTTAGAGTGCCCTCCAAGAGGGCATATATGCTACATATTTGCCAGAAAAGGTGTATGGGGGTCCGGGTAGTGCCCTGGGGGACAGGAAACAAGGACGAAAAGCTTAAAAAAATACGTTTTTAAAGGAACAGTGAGTTTTCCATGACATAAGAGTTAAAAATAAAAACGAAAAATTCCTTCAAATATCGTGCCTAGGAGGTCCCCATAACCTGCCCGTGAAGTGGCTGATTTGTTGGATGCATAGAAACACTTAAAAACAAAAAAATGATGTTTCAAATGACGGTAAATGCTTTTCCTTTAACCTATCCATAAACAACTGCTTGGGGCGGCAGTCTGTATGAAAAGAGGAGACATTTTCGTTACACGCAGAAAAAGTTTACTGATTTTTTTGGCTAAATTATTGTGAAACTTATGCAGGCTTTGGATGAAAGTAACAATAGGTGCTTCAAAATTGGTCCTTTAGCGTCCCCAACAGTGCCGTCACACCGTAACCCCTCTGAGGATATGAATCTGATACAGGCGTCAGTGGCAGTGCACCAAAATATTGTGCTTTTGGTGCCAGGCCTGCAAGTACTATCATACAGTAACCCCTCTGTGGTATTGTGGAAGAATGCAGGGGTGAACCTTGCGGTCCTATATTAAAAAGATATGCATCTGGTAAAGGCGTCAGTGCACCCAGATATTCTGCCTTTGGTGCAAGACTGCCAGGCCAGCAAGTATCATCATACAGTAACCCCTCTGTAGAATTATGGAAGAATGCAGGGGTGGACCATGTGGTCCTATATTAAAAAGATATGATTCTGGTCAAGGCATCAGTGCACCAGATATTGTGCCTTTGGTGCAAGACTGCCAGGCCAGCAAGTATCATCATACAGTAACCCCTCTGTAGTATTGTGGAAGAATGCAGGGGTGGACCATGTGGTCCTATATTAAAAAGACATGATCGGGGATGTCTTTTGCATTCACAAAACCTCCAGCACTGAAGTCTTCCACAATACCACAAAAGGGTTACGGTATGAATGCACTTGCTGCCATGAAAGGCACTGACGCCTGTGCCAGATTAATATCATTTTCATTTTTTGAACCGCAGGGTCCAACCCTGCACTCTTCCACAATACCACAAAAGGGTTACGGTGTGAAGGCATTAGCTGCCATGAAAGGCACAATATCTTGGTGCACTGACGCCTTGTCAGTGCACCAAGATATTGTGCCTTTCATGGCAGCTAATGCCTTCACACCGTAACCCTTTTGTGGTATTGTGGAAGAGTGCAGGGTTGGACCCTGCGGTTCAAAAAATGAAAATGATATTAATCTGGCACAGGCGTCAGTGCAGCCAAATATTGCGCCTTTCATGGCAGCAAGTGCATTCATACCGTAACCCTTTTGTGGTATTGTGGAAGACTTCAGTGCTGGAGGTTTTGTGAATGCAAAAGACATCCCCGATCTATTCTGTTACGTCAGCATCACGGGGTTGATAGCTGCTGATCCAGGACTGATTCATTTTTATAAATGTCAGCCGGTCTACAGAGTCGGTGGACAGACGCACTCTTTTGTCTGTGACAAAACCTCCAGTGGCACTGAACGTCCTTTCAGAAAGCACGCTGGATGAAGGGCAACCTAGTAGCTGCATAGCATATTGGCTAAATTCTGGCCAGTGATCCAATCTCAACACCCAGTAAGCCAGTGGATCATCCTGCTGGAAAGGTATCCAGGTCTGCCCTTGCCCCTAGGTAGTCCTGCAATATATGGTGAAGACGCTGGCAATGGGTGCCTACATTTGACGTCCCTGGGCGTCGTGGACTAAAAAAATTTAAAAATGCATTAGTCAAGCGGCCCTGGCCTTCACCACTATTCCTCTGATCATCCGCAGCCTCAGAAGCACTTGTGCCAACCAGTAATGATCCCTCTCCTTGATAGCACGAATCTTGGGGTCCTTTAGCAGGCTTTGCATTATTAGGGAGCCCATGCAGTGTAGGTTGGAGGTGGCATTAACTTCCGAGTCTTCCTGGTCAATGAGGATGACCGTATCGTGCACTTCCTCCTCCCAGCCACGCACTAGCCCTTCTGTTTCTGGGCACACGAAACCCTCTCTTGAGGAATCCCCACCTTCAATGCCCCCACTACTTAAATATTCCTCCTCTTCCTCCTCCTGTCTGATCTGAGTAGGACCCGCTGGAATGCTGTCTGCGGAAAGACTGGGGCCTTGAGAGCTAGGGAAGGCCTCCTCTTCCTCCCGCTGCTCTGCCTCTAGAGCCACATCTATAATTCCCCGCAGAGTGTGCTCCAGCAGGAACACTAAAGGAATTGTGTCACTGATGCATGCACTGTCCCTGCTCACCATCCTTGTTGCCTCCTCAAATGGTGACAGTACAGTGCATGCATCCTTGATCATCAGCCACTGCTGGGGAAAAAAAACAAGTTGACCTGAACCTGTCCTTGTGCCATACTCACACATGTACTCGTTGATGGCCCTCTGCTGCTTGTGCAGACGCTGCAGCATTGCTAATGTTGAGTTCCACCTGGTGGGCATGTCACAGATCAGATGGTTTGTGGGAAGGTGGAATTCTTTTTGAATTTCTGCCAGGCTAACGCTTGCTGGGAATGACCGTCTGAAGTGGCTGCAGACTTTTCTGGCCTGGCTGAGAAGCTCTGGCAGCCCTGGGTACTTGGTTAGGAAACGCTGTATGACTAGATTTAGGACGTGTGCTAGGCATGGTACATGCGTCAATTTACCATTGCGTAGGGTGGAGAGAAGGTTGCTGCCATTATCACAGACGATCATTCCCAGCTCAAGCTGGCATGGTGTTAACCATCTCTGCACCTGGCCCTGCAGAGCTGACAGAATTCCTGGCCCGGTGTGGCTCCTGTCCCCTAAACAAACCAGCTCAAGCACAGTATGGCTTCTTTTTGCTTGAGCCATTGCGTAGACCCTGTCAGGCATCGGTTGAACTGCCACTTCGCCAGAGACAGAGAAGGAGGAGGAAGAGGGAGAGGTGGTGGTGGTGGAGCAGACAGACCTCATACAAGCAGCTTTCTGGAGGCGTGGTGGATGAACAAGCTCCAGTACAGAGCCCCATCTTGGATCCCTCCCAGCTGCAATCAGAGTTACCCAGTGTGCCATGAAGGAAATGGAATGACCCTGTCCATGCTTGCAGGACCACGTGTCTAAAGTCACATGCACCTTGTTGCTGACTGCCTTTCCCAATGACTGGATAACATTGTCTTCCACGTGCTGGTATAGTGCTGGAATGGCCTTGCGTGAAAAGTAATGGCGTTTTGGAACCTGCCACTGTGGTACAGCACATTCAGCAAATTCACGGAAGGGAGCAGAGTCCACCAGCTGGAAAGGCAGCAGCTGCAATGTGAGTAATTTTGCTAAGCTGGCATTTAGACGCTGTGCTTGGGGATGGTTGGGACTATATTTTTTCTTACGCTGCAGCAGCTGCGGCAACGTAATCTGACTGCATAAATCTTCAGCTGCTGGGAGGATGTCACATTGTGAGGAAGGACCTGGTACATCCATTACTGTAGCATAATCCCTGTCAGTGGAGGTTGTAGGCAATGACATGGCAGGACATACAGTTTGGGTAGAGACAGATGAGGAGGAGGACGACCTACGCAAAGTTTTGCGCCAACAGGATGCGTGGCAGGTGGTCATATGTCGCCTCAAGCACGTGGTACCCAAGTGTCCGGTGTTTATCCCATGCTTCAGCCTCCTCTGACATAGATTACAAATAGCAACGGTGGGGTCTGCTGCACATTTCTTAAAGAACTCCCAGACAGCAGAGTTCCTGCATGTGTTCTTTGAGACAACAGCGCTCTGCACCGGAGCAGCTCTGACATCTGATGCCTTGGACTGGCTAGTGCTACGGTTGGTCACAGAGGATGTTGTGCCTCGTGTTTGCTGTGCCTCCTCCTCCTCCTCCCCCTCCTCCTCACTTGATTCCTCAGTTCGATCTGGCACCCAGGTGGAGTCAGTGACCTCATCATCAATGTCATCTTCACCCCTATCTCCTCATCACTGGAGCCAACTTGGCAGTATGCTGCAGCTGCTGGGGCAACATGAGTGCCAGTTATTTGTGTGTCATCACTGGCACCCCCTTCCTCTAGGTTGATTATACTCCCTTGCTCAACCTCAGAGATTGAATCAGAGCACTGTACTTGCTGCACATCCTCAAGCAGCATGTCACTGTCATTGTAGTCAAACAATTCAGCTGACTCCTCCGTGTGTGTTAGCGAGGCTACGGCAGGAGTAGCTGTGGACATAGAGGCTGCATTAGATGCTTTGGCAGCTGAGGTGGACTGTAAAGCACTAGAAGCCTGGCTAGCAGAGGACTCGGAGGATGAGGATGGCCTGGCTAGCCAATCCACCAAATCCTCTGTATGTTGCTGCAGGTTAAGAAGACGGCCAGCACCAGTTATAAAGGACAAACGTGCCCCTGCAGAGGTTGCTCCACGTCCACCACGACCATTGGCACAGCCTAACGACACAGGGGCTGCTTGCCCTCTTATCTGTGTCTGGGAGCATCTGCCTGTCCTTTTTGTTCTTTCTGACATGGTGAGTGATATATAGATTAAAAATATACAGAACTCTGATTCAACTCTGGTATAAAGATTAAAGATTTACAGAACTCTGGTATAACTCAGTGAGACACCCTGATAGCTGGCAGCCAGTGACAAGACACATATTACAATTCGCAGAAACCTCCTATAAATCATTGAGACCCCCTGATGGGGGCCAGTGACAAGACACAAACTACGATTCGCAGAAATCTGCTACAATTCAGTGAGACCCCCTGATAGGACCCCCTGATAGCTGGCAACAGTGACAAGACACAGTTTACAATTTGCAGAAACCTCCTAAAATACAGTGAGACCCCTTGATGGGCGGCAGTGAAACCTCCTATAAATCAGTGAGACCCATTGATGGGTGGCAGTGAAACCTCCTATAAATCAGTGAGACCCTTTGATGGGTGGCAGTGAAACCTCCTATAAATCAGTGAGACCCTTTGATGGGTGGCAGTGAAACCTCCTATAAATCAGTGAGACCCTTTGATGGGTGGCAGTGAAACCTCCTATAAATCAGTGAGACCCTTTGATGGGTGACAGTGAAACCTCCTATAAATCAGTGAGACCCTTTGATGGGTGGCAGTGAAACCTCCTATAAATCAGTGAGACCCTTTGATGGGTGGCAGTGAAACCTCCTATAAATCAGTGAGACCCTTTGATGGGTGGCAGTGAAACCTCCTATAAATCAGTGAGACCCTTTGATGGGTGGCAGTGAAACCTCCTATAAATCAGTGAGACCCTTTAATGGGTGGCAGTGAAACCTCTTATAAATCAGTGAGACCCTTTGATGGGTGGCAGTGAAACCTCTTATAAATCAGTGAGACCCTTTGATGGGTGGCAGTGAAACCTCTTATAAATCAGTGAGACCCTTTGATGGGTGGCAGTGAAACCTCTTATAAATCAGTGAGACCCTTTGATGGGTGGCAGTGAAACCTCCTATAAATCAGCGAGACCCTTTGATGGGTGGCAGTGAAACCTCTTATAAATCAGTGAGACCCTTTGATGGGTGGCAGTGAAACCTCCTATAAATCAGTGAGACCTTTTGATGGGTGGCAGTGAAACCTCCTATAAATCAGTGAGACCCTTTGATGGGTGGCAGTGAAACCTCCTATAAATCAGTGAGACCCTTTGATGGGTGGCAGTGAAACCTCCTATAAATCAGTGAGACCCTTTGATGGGTGGCAGTGAAACCTCTTATAAATCAGTGAGACCCCTTGATGGGTGGCAGTGAAACCTCTTATAAATCAGTGAGACCCCTTGATGGGTGGCAGCCAGTGAGAACATACGGATTATAACAATTCCCAAATATTTTGCAGAAATTAGTGACCCCAAAAATACTGCGTGGTACTGGCTGTGTGACAAGACACAGATCACCTCAATTCACAAATGTTTTAAAGAAATTAGTGAGACCCAAAATACTGCGTGGTACTGGCTGTGTGACAAGACACAGAAGATCACCTCAATTCACAAATGTTTTAAAGAAATTAGTGAGCCCCAAAATACTGCGTGGTACTGGCTATGTGACAAGACACAGAAGATCACCTCAATTCACAAATGTTTTAAAGAAATTAGTGAGCCCCAAAATACTGCGTGGTACTGGCTGTGTGACAAGACACAGATCACCTCAATTCACAAATGTTTTAAAGAAATTAGTGAGCCCCAAAAAAACTTGCTGGCACAGTGACAAGACACAGAAGATCACCTCAATTCACAAATGTTTTAAAGAAATTAGAGACCCCAAAAAAAACTTGCTGGCACAGTGACAAGACACACATATCAATTCCCTGATATTTTGTAGAAATGAGACCCCCCCACTAGCGTGGCAGACCGGCAGTAACAACACACAACAATCTCCTCTGAAATGCGTGCAGAATCGGCGCGTGGAAACGTTATATAGTGTGCTGCGGGACTTAGCTCTGTGAGCCCATGATTGGGCAAAATTTGCCCAATCAGGACTCTGAGCGGTGATTGGCATACTGTTGAACCTGTCTTGCACCAGACCTGTGGTCAGGTGCAAGGCTGTAGCCAATTACGAGCTTCAGGCAAGTGGGAAAATGCAATGTGGGCCATTGTGATGCATTGTGGACTCAAACATGCGCCGAACACCCGGAAATGTTCGGAGTCCGCGATCTACCCGAACAGGCTAAGTTCGGGTGGAACTCCGAACCGTCCGAACCCCAACCGCTCATCCCTAACCCCCGGGGATGTCAAATGTAGGTACCCATTGCCAGCATCTTCACCATATGGTGGGCAGGGACAGTGCATGCATCAGTGACACTATTCCTTTAGTGTTCCTGCTGAAGCGCACTCTGCAGAGAATTACCTCTGCACCATTTCAGACTTCACCAATCAGCGATTCCCCATCTCTGACCACCATCTGCTCTCCTTTAATATCATCCCAACAATGGAACTAACTTCGTCTCCTCCATCCCATCCCTGCACCCAGAGGAATCTCCGGGCCTTGGATCCTCTGCAATTCTCAAATCTCATACAAAGTCCCCTGTCCCACACTAACACTATAACTTGCCCCGACCGTGCAACATCCCACTACAATAACACACTCTCCTCTACTCTAGACTCTCTTGCTCCTAAACAACTGCACAAAATTCCACGTCGCCAGTTTCAGCCCTGGCACTCTAAGCAGACGCGCTACTTGAAGAGATGCTCCCGCGCTGCAACCCAAAAAGATTGTTCTCAACCTTCAACTCGCTTCTCTACCCACCTGTGCCACCTCCCCCATCCGACCTCAGCGCTCAAGATCTTGCTGACTACTTCATAATGAAAAGACTCACAATCCGTAACAATATCTCAGCACAAGCATACAGCACTTCTCTTCCCCAGCCGACCCCACATCGACTCTCAGCCTCTTTGTCCCAACCACAGAGGATGAGTTCCATTCTCTACTGTCTTCTTCACGCCTCACTACCTGCCCACTAAACCCTATCCCTTCACACCTACTATCTTCTCTGTCCACATCTATCACTCCTGCTCTTACACACATTTTCAACCTCTCTCTTTCTTCTGGCTCATTCCCCTCTCCTTTCAAGAATGCCACACCCATTCTCACCCATTCTCAAGAAACCCTCCCTTGCCCTACATTCTCCTGAAAACTACCGTCCAGTTTCACTACTTCCACTAGCATCAAAATTGCTAGAAAGACTAGTCTACGACCGCATAACCCTCTTCCTATCCTGTAACTCCTTGCTTGACCCACTGCAATCTGGCTTTCGTGCTCAACAGAAACGGCTCTCACAAAGGTTACTAATGACCTCCTCTCTGCTAAATGCAATGGCCACTACTCCATACTTATCCTACTTGACCTCTCAGCTGCCTGCGATACAGTTGACCATCCCTTCCTCATAGAGACCCTTTTCTCTCTTGGTCTCTGTGATACCACCCTCTCCTGGCTAAAATCGTACCTCTCCAACCGATCCTTCTCAGTATCCCTTGCTGGCAATTCCTCCTCTTCAATGCCTCTGTCAGTCGGTGTACCTGAAGGCTCAGTCCTAGGTCCTCTGCTCTTCTCCATCTATACCTCCTCACTGGGTAAACTCATCACCAGCTATGGCTTCAAGTATCACCTATACGCTGATGACACTCAGATCTACCTCTCCTCTCCCGATCTCTCCCTCTCTGTTCTCTCAGGTCAGTGATAGTCTGTCTGGGATCTCTGCCTGGATGGCCACTCACTACCTGAAGATCAAGATGTCCAAGTCCGAGTTCATTCTTATTCCCCCCTCTAACTCTACTCCAATTTCTGACTTCTCCATAATTATTGACGGTATCACTATCCTTCCTTCTGCACAGGTCCGTTGCCTTGGAGTGACACTTGACTCCAGTCTTTCCTTCAGCCCCTACATCCAATCACTCTCATCATCTTGCCGCAATCACCTCCGTAACATCGGCAAAATTTTGTCCATTTCTGACTGCTAGCACCACCAAACAACTTATCCACTCGCTTGTTATCTCCCGCCTGGACTACTGCAACAACCTCTTGATTGGCCTTCCTATCTCCCGCCTCTACCCCCTGCAGCCCGGCTTATCCATCTCACCCATCGTTCTGTCTCTGCTGCTCCACTCTGTGAATCCCTGCACTGGCTGCCCATCCACAGCAGAATCAGATTCAAACTACTCACCCTGACCTACAAAATCCTCACTAACACCGCCCCTCACTACCTGTCCTCACTAATCACCAAATACACCTCAGCCCGTCCCCTACGATCCAACAATGACCTGCGCCTGGCATCCTCCATCATTACCTCTTCCCATGCCAGATTGCAGGACTTTTCTCGTGCGGCGCCGACCCTATGGAACGCGCTTCCTCGCAACATCAGACGGTCCCCAAATCTGGCTCCATTTAAACGCTCCCTAAAGACCCTTCTATTTAGGGAAGCCTACCACCCGACTCCGTAACAAGACATCCGACCGACCCAAAAACAGTCCTCACCTCTCATTGCGTTAGCTTATCACTGCAGTCCCTCCCTCCTGTTTCTAATCCCCTCACCATCTAGATTGTAAATTCCCATGGGAATAGGGTCCTCATATCCTCATGTATCTGCTGGCAGGAATACTGACCTGTCTCATGTATGTATTGTAGAATTGTCCTGTCTTTACCCATTACACCTTGTACAGTGCTGCGGAATGTGTTGGCGCTTAATAAATAATAATAATAATGGTGCAGGACTACCTAGGGGCAAGGGCAGACCTGGAAACCTTTACAGCTGTCATGCCCCGCTGTCAGGAACGTGGGGATGGTACCTGGGTGGCACCTGGGTGGCAGGGGTATGAGCCCAGGATGCAGTGGTCTGCACTGATAAACAGAGGATATGGATAGTGGAGGATGGATGGAAATAAAGACTAACCAGGTTGATTGCAGAGGATGATGGGTATGATGGTTGTAATTGCAGGAACCAGAAATGGGGAATCAGGATCAGGTAGTAGAGTAGCAACAAAGCAACGATGTTCACTCTTCGTGAGCATGAGCTGTAATGAACCAGCAATGTGTGAGTGCGGGGCAAAGCCCTTTATTTCGTGAGTCATGTGTGTTTGGTGTTTAACTCTTAGACTGCTGGATGCTGGTTGCTGGCTGCAGGGCAGGAACAGGATGGAAGTGAACCACCAGGGGGGGTTTCAGGATGGCTACAGCCAGGGATCCTGACACCCGCTCTCGACCTCGGCCGCCATGTTGGGACACCTGCAATACTCACCTGAAGTCCCTCGTGGCACGTCGCTCCACGCACTCTGCCCGCAAACAGGAGAGAGCTCGAGGTCCGCCCCACGCCGCCGCCAGGATCCGAATGCCGGAAGCGCGCACGCACGATCGCATGCCTTCCTAAGAAACGAACTTGGTACTCTTGAACTTGAGATCCTCGTATGCCACCAATTAACCTGTCAAGTACTCAGGTATCCCAGCTCCACCTACGAGTTCCAGGTGAACGGTGTTCTTATGATCCTCTGAACCCTTTTTAAACCTGCCGCCTTTCTCAGTTCATTAACCAGGTTATACTGTGGTTCACTGCTTCAGTTATCCAGTGTTCCCTCTTCGTTTTTTTGTCTGGGGGGGTTTAGTTAAATAGGACCTAGGCTGTCATCTAAAAATAATTAGCACAAAATGGTCAGAATGAGCGCAGCGCACATAGGTGAACTGGCTCAGCAGTGAAGGGGTTAAAAAGCAAAAACATGTAAAAATTGGGTATTTCTAGTCTCGGGACAAAATTTTTAAACTATTTAGCCGGGGACTTTTTTGGTGGTGGTAGATTTTGGGGATTAAATTACAAAAAAGTGTATTTTTACCATTTTTTCATCATATTTCATATTTATTTTTATAGTAAATTATTCGACATGATGGAAATAATGGTATTTCTAGAAAGTCCATTTAATGGAGGGAAAAAACGGTGTATAATATGTGTGGGTTGAATAAACGAGTAAGAGGAAAATTTGACCTAAACATGAAGAGCGCAGAAACGTAAAAACAGCAGCGGTCACTAAAGGACGGATTTGTGTAAAACTGCCCGGTCACTAAGGGGTTAAAAACGTATTTTTTTTTAAAAAAAACGAAAAATCGAACTTTGAGTCCCATTGACTTGTATTGAGTTCGTGTTCGAGTTCGAGCTCGAATTCGAACTTTTGAAAAGTTCGAGTTCGAATGCGAACCGAACTCGGGGGTGTTCGGCTCATCCCTACCCAATAGCTGCTGGCACTGAGAAAACATACTAACAGAACAATCTCCTCTCAAAAAACACGTGCTGGGGACTGTGTGAAGCCTTATACAGTGTGCTGCGGGACTTAGCTCTGTGAGCCCATGATTGGACAAAATTTGCCCATAGTCTTGCACCTTTCTTGCACCTGACCTGTGGTCAGGTGCAAGGCTGTAGCCAATTACAAGCTTCAGGCCAGTGGAAAAGTGCATTGTGGTCCATTGTGGTGCATTGTGGGCGAACTCGAACCGAACACGCGGTAATGTTCGGAGTTCGGCGAACAGCCGAACGGCCGATGTTCGATGCGAACTCCGAACAGATCGAACCGAACAGCTCATCCCTATCTATGACTGCTTTTCATTGTGCATGTGCTATGAACGTGAAGGTTTGAACCCACCATACCTGCTATATTTCGGCACAGACGCCTTTCCCACCACTTGTTCATTAACCCTTTCCGGCCCAATAAACTTTCACTAAGTGTGCCAGCAGGTCTTAATAAATTTTAAAAAAAACAATAAACCACACACTTTAAAGTTATATAACAGTTATATTTTATTATAACTATAAAGCAATTAATTACTATTCTAAAACCTTCTATTATGTTAGTATTTATCTTTTCTCATTGTATGAAACTTTTTAACCCCGTCACTGCTAAATTATTTCACCTCTTTCTGCTGAGCTCATTTTGAACATTTTGTGCTCATCATGTTTAAACGTGATTTGAAGTCATGTTTTATTACACGACCCAGACAAATTATATATCCTTTTTTACAGCAGACTCGGCAGATTCATAATATAACATTATTATACATATATGTCATGTTCTGACAGAATGCTATAACAAAAAATTCTTGAAATTTTATTGAAAATTAAAAAAAAATTAACCCTTTCGCTGCTGAGACATTTCCCGCCTCTGTGCTGAGGTCATTTTTACCGGTTTTGCTCATCATGTTTAAACGTGTTTTGAAGGCTTATTTTAGTATATGACCCAGACATATTATATATCGTTCTTTCCGTCAGACTCGGCAGATTCATAATATGTCATTATTATATGTATACGTCATGTCCTGTCTGTATATTATAACAAAAAATGCAATAAAATATGAATTTTCAAGAATTTACGTGTAAAGTGTTTTTTTTTCACATTTTAACATGTGAGCAATTGCGGTTATATTTTGTATGGGGTGCGCTTGTTAAAAAAATCTGAAATGGGGTCTCGTTACATTTTGTTTTGGGGAAAATTACGCACCGCACCGCATACAAAATATAACGCACCGCATACAAAAATCGTTAGTGCAGCATCATTGTTCACATTATAATTGAAATGGGAACAATATTGCTGCATTAACAAACCAAAAAAAGAAAAAAAACTTGTTTATTTTTTTTTATTATTTTTTTTCAAAATATTTTTTTATTTTTATTTTTATTTTTTTAAAAAAACTTTTTTAATGCTCTGGCCGATCCAACAGTACCAAACATTAACCCCTAGCTGCCACGGATCGGGAGTTAGGGGGTTCCAATGAACCCCCTATCTCCACCATTGGTGGCAGCTAGGGGTTAACTCCAGGACTGGCGTCATCGTGCTATGCATCGAGGATGTCAGCCCGCACCGGCTCAGCGCGTCCTCCGCAAGGAACGCTACTGCTGGTGGACGCGCTCAGCGCGTCCACCGCAGCGAAGGGGTTAATCATCTACAGCGTGTAAAGTAATTTTTTCACACTTTATCATCTGAGTCTTTGCGGTTATATTTTCTATGGGGTAAGCTTGTTAAAAACAAGATATTGCTTCTGTGTTTCCCTCCTCTCCACCTCCACGTGTCACTGGAGTAATATGTATTGTCTCATATCTAGCTGGGGATTTTATATCAATGGGAAATATACAGACAATTTCATTTGGTTGTGGAAAGTAATTCGGCAGCATCAGCTTCACTTCTCTGATCTCAGCTCACGCGTTTCTCAATACACTGGGGGAAACATCCAGATCTATTTATATCAGAGAGAAGTGATCAGTGAGGCTGAAATAACCCCCCGGCGTCCCCCGTGTATTTGAATATGTCACTGTTGCAGCTGTCAGTGTATATAAGTTTCCTTGTACAGGAGATTCTTATAGTCTGTATGGGAGGATTCAGAGCCATAAAGATGATCCCTCTCAGTTACCTGCTGTGCGTCTCTGCGCTTTATATTCAGGGTAAGAATGGATTGATTCTCATACGAGGTTTCTTCACTCTCTATTATTTTCATGATTCACACAATGTATAACTAGATCATTGTTACATTGTGCTGTTTCTCCTCCATCCCTCAGGTTCCTGTGGACAGATTGTGATGACTCAGAATCCAGAGTATGTTACTGCGTCACCTGGAGATACCGTCACCATGTACTGTAAAGCCAGTAGCAGCATAACCGGCACCTACAACTACCTGAGCTGGTACCAACAGAAACCAGGAGAACCTCCACAGCTTCTTTTCTATCGTGCAACAACCAGACAGACAGGGACCCCAGCGCGTTTCAGTGGCAGTGGATCTGGACTCGATTACACTTTAACAATCACAGGAATATTAGCAGAAGACGCAGCAGTTTATTCCTGTCAGCAGCAAAAGAGCTACCCTATCACACAGTGATACAGAGCCGTACAAAAACCTTCCTCTTTTCGTGCTAATGTTATATTATATAGAAAATGCTTATTAATAGTAAATGTTCTGCATGTCAGTGAGTATATATGACCTCCTGCCCATTATATGTTAATGGTACATTATTTACCACACACTTTACACTATTTTCTTCTTCCTCCGGGATAGTGTTGTCACCCCCCCCCCGTCCCCTCCATCTTTGTTGAGCTCCCACTCGTTCTCTCTCCTATTTAACCCTTAACCAGCTGTGGCTACATCTGCTGGTAAAATATCATATAAACGGGGGTCGAGTTCAGAGTGAACACATGGGAGCCTAGACCCTGTCGTGTGTGTGCTTTGTAAATATCTCCCCCTGTTTACACAAACAGGTGGTGTGTTATACTATCAGGGTTATTCAAAGAGATCCGAATTGCTGGAGAAATGTAACCAAGGCTGAAATTCGTGGTACGGTTACCTTTCCTGGCAATTCGGCTATACAGAGAGCATGCAATTCGCCAAATCTTGGTGAATTGCCTGCACATACGGTGCCTGTTCGGTGCCTGTTCGAGGGCAGTGAAATCCCCATAGAGAAGCAATGCTTCGTCTATTCAGAGAACACAAACCAGCAGTGAAAGGTTCCCGAAATGCCCTGCCATTCAGTGGTTTCATTCGGCAAATTTAATCAGGCGAATCCCATAGGCTTCAATGTTAAAAATATTCCCGTTTTAATTCAATATCTATTAAACCATTCATTATAAAATTCTCCAGTAAAAGAGTTTCTTGATTTTTCGATTTTTTTTTTTAGGACCTTCTAGGCATTTTTGGGGATTTTTTTAAAGTCGTTTTTTCTTTTTTCTGTAACAGCCCTTTTTATTATCATTCATTGGATTTTATACGTAAATTTCAGACATTTTCATTAAGTAGTTTCTTTGCAAACAGTGTTTCACTTTTCAAACATTTAAGCGTACTGTTTTTATTTTCTTCACCTCCTTCGTCTGCGGTGTAGGCTTTTTTCGGCGGCTGCGCAGCGTGTAATCGGCTTCTGCTCAGGTTTTTCCGTGGTTTTCAGCAGGTTAATCCAGATGTTTTTACGGGTTTCGGTGTGCGTTCTCCCTCGTTTTAAGGTGAGTTTTCATCAGGTTTGTGGCGACTTTTCCCGGCATTACGGCGGCCCTGTGGTGCTTGCTGAATACACAGCAGAGTCGCCAAAATGGGATCGCCAAATCAAGCCGAATTGAAGAGAACGAAAAGTCACCAAAAGTGCGTTGACTTTCGATTCTCTTTGAATAACCCTGTATATGTTTGAACTGTATACATGCAGTGTCTGCAGAATATATCTGTGTGTGCTGTGTACATGCAGTGTCTGCAGTATATATCTCTGCGTGCTCATATATGCAGTGTCCACAGTGTATATCTCTTTGTGTGCTTTGTATATGCAGTAGCCTTTGTGGTTATAACTAGGGATGGGCTGCCGGTTCGATTCGAACATGAGTTCGAATAGAACAATAGCCGTTTGAAAGTTTGGCGAACTTCGAACTTTTTGCGATGTTCGTGAAAAGTTTGACCGTTAGTGAAAGGCTGTCTGGAATTTACACATAACATCCAATGAATGAATGATAATAAAAAGGGCTGCTACAGAAAAATTAAAAAACAATTTAAAAAGAAACGGAAAAACATTTTGCAAATAAATTAAATGGTTTATTAGATATTGGATTAAAACGGGAATATTTTTACATTGAAGCCTATGGGATTCGCCTGAATAAACCTGCCGAATGAAACCACCGAACAGCAGGGAAATTCGGCAACTTTTCACTGCTGGCTTTTGTTCTCTGAATAGACAAAGCATTGCTTCTCTATGGGGAATTCACTGCCCTCGAACAGGCACCGAACAGGCACCGTATATGCAGGCAATTCACCAACATTTGGCGAACTGCCTGCTCTCAGAATAGCCGAATGGCCAGGAAAGGTAACCGTACCCTGAATTTCATTGTTCAGTTACCTTTCGGCAGGGGTCAAGTCCTGGGGAAAAAAGTGAGGGAACTCACCAAAGAATTCCACAACCCCCCATTACCTGAAGATGAAAAAAAAAAGGATGTATATGCACCCGTCCCTCCCCGAGATCATGTGTAACCAGGCATAGACCCTTCAGAATTATATATCCAGCACAGACCCCAGAATTGTACATAATAAGCAGACCCAGAATTATATGTACCAGCAGAGCCCAGATTGTATATACCAGCAGAGCCCATAATTTGTATACCAGCAGCAGAGCCAAGAATTGTATATACCAGCAGCGAGGGGCGTAACTACCAGGGGTGCAGTGGGTGCCACTGCACCCGGGCCCCTGAGTCCAGTGGTCCACAACCGGATGGGTGGGGTGCCTGGACTAGCCCTGCTTGCCTCACAGTCCAGGCAGGGGTCAGGCACCTGGTCTTCCATTTGATCGGCAGCGTGTGAGATCAAACTCCCACACGCTGCACCAGAAGTAAAAGTCCTGCCGGGGGGAGGAGAAGGAGGAAGAAGAGGACAGCTGCTTACATGGGGACGTGCTGGCCCCTTCCCCCTCCACAAACCAGAGCCTCCCCTGCTGTGCTGGAAGTGTCCAGCACGTGCAGGGAGGGGAAGTGGAGAGAGTGGAGACCATACTTACCTATGGTAAGTATGTAACAAGCTGGGGTGTGTGCGTGTGCGTGTGTGTGTGCGCGCGTGCGTGTGTGTGTGTGCGCAGAGACTGGCTAATTACTGGGGGTCTGATACTGGCTGGTTACTGGGGTCTGATGCTGGCTAATTACTGGGGGTCTGATACTGGCTAATTACTGGGGTCTGATACTGGCTAATTACTGTAACTGGTGCTGTAGCGCTCAGACAAGAGTAGCGGAGTAGTGATCTTAATGGACAGAAGTATCTGCTTGACGGTTTCGAAACACTTGGTAAACACAGACTTATACTCCAAAGCCAAGGAGTATAAAAGCACAACTGGATTGCAACTAAGCTCAGATGGTTTCAAGACCAAAAGACAACTTAGTGCACATACAGGGACTCTTAGATGACTTAGATACCGGAGTATATGTCTCAAGCTAGACTTCCAGCAGATTTCTTTGGCAGTCGATGAATTGATTAGACTGCAGGGCAGTCACAGAATAAATAGAAAATACGTACTTAGCTAAACCTGACTGGGTTTGCGATACCTTAGTAGAACCAGAGGCTGATGACACATGTGATAGTATCGGGCTACTTATGAACGGGTTACACTTGGCGTAAGTATTACAATAATACGTAGAAGAGAACAAGCTGTACCTATCTTTCCCTAATCTCACATAAAAATAGCTTAACACAGATTTGGAAACCTAAGGTCTCGAACACGACCCCGATAAGGCTGCAGATATTACACCAGAACGAGAGAGGTATGAACCCAGGTGGCGGGCCCAAACCCCAGCGGCATACATAGGGTTAAATAAACAACGCACAGCAATAGGAGCCGATATGGGATAAATGAGAGAATGTCAAAGACAAGCCGGGTCAAAAACAGAAGCAGGATTCATAGACAAAATGGGTCGGCAACTGAGAACAACTGAAAGCAATAGCAGGCGATGCGGGAACTAAACTCCACGTCAGGGCGACGAGGCAACTACTCGCTCCCTGCTTTAAACCCAGCGGCTCCTCGGGACCACGCCAGGTCCCGCCCCCTCAGACGCCGATCGGCCATCACAAGGTGCTGGCACTTGCCCATCCAGGGGCACAGAACCATGCCCAGACCCCCCAGGGAGTGCAGCAGGGACTGAGGATGTAACAATTACTGGGGTCCGATACTGGCCAATTACTGGGGGTCTGATACTGGCTAATTACTGGGGTTTGATACTGGCTAATTACTGGGGTTATGATACTGGCTAATTACTGGGGGTCTGATACTGGCTGGTTAATTACTGGGGGTCTGAAACTAGCTGGCTAATTACTGGGAGTCTGAAACTGGCTGACTTATTACTGGGGGGTCTGATGCTGGCTAATTACTGGGGGTCTGATACTGGCTGGCTAATTACTGGGGGTCTGATACTGGCTGGTTAATTAATGGGGTCTGATATCTGGGGCCCGCACGGAAGGTGGGTCTTGAATGCGTACTGGTACGCCCTGCTGATTTCAATGGCCCACCTTGGCCCCTCCCCACAGCCGACAAGGGGGGCCCTTCATGGATTCTTGCACCGGGGCCCTGAGTTTTCTAGTAACGCCTCTGCCAACAGCAGAGTCCAGAATTGTGTATACCAACAGCCGAGCCCAGAATTGTGTATACCAACAGCAGAGCCCAGAATTGTGTATACCAACAGAGGGGGGCTGTGAGGGAGCTGACACCTCACGGGGGGCTGTGAAGGAGCTGACACTTTACAGAGGGGGGCTGTGAGTGAGCTGACACTTTACAGAGGGGGACTCTGTACAATGTCAGCTCCCTCACAGCCCCCCTCTGTACAGTGTTAGTCCCCCACAGCCCCCTGCAGCCCAGCTTCGGGTGGGTGGAGGGTCCATGCCTTTCTGTCAGGGCCCCAGGGAGCAGCTTCTTACCTCTGAGCAGCCCATGCGTCCTCCACAGAGGGCAGGAAGCCAAGCTGTCCCTCCTCTCTGTTGTCTCTCTCTGTCCCAGGCGCCGTGTAAATCATCCTCCTCAGGAAGCAGGCTGCCATTTATCCTCCCTCTCTGTGTGTTCTGGCCGCACTGGGCTCTGACACTCTGCAGCGCCGCCTGAGGCAATGGTCACAGGCGCCACAATCTCCTTCACCACCATGCTGTGTCACATTATCGCGTGTTCTGCATGCGGCCGCCTCCCATGCTTCAATGCGGCTCTCGGAGTCTCGCGAGACTTGCAGCAGCAGCAAGTCCGACGAGAGCTACGTTCCAGAACGCAGGCAGCCTCACACAGGGCACTCTCGCGTCGTACGGAGCCGGGTGCACCTCGCTCTTGAGGACCCGGCCATGCTGTTAGCAGCCCCAGCGTTCCTGCTGCGGAAGAAGTGCGGGAACGCCATTCCCGCAGGACCTGAGCCCTGCCTTTCGGCCACAATTCAGATCTCTTTGAATAACTCTGTTAGATTCTCGGTGTCTTGCACCACCGACTAAAACACAATTTTCCTGCACTTGAATGTGACAGGTGCATATCATTTAAATATTTGACCACAGGGTCCAACCCTGCACTCTTCCACAATACCTCAGAGGGGTTACGGTGTGAAGGCACTAGCTGGCACCAAAGGTCCAATATTTGGGTGCACTGGCCCGTGTACCGGATGCATACAGGGCAGCTATCATAAATGATGCCCCCCCGTAAACTTCCTCAACCCATTACAGCTTTACGCCCCCAATCCAAAACAAAAAAAGGACATGACACAGTTCCACAGCAATAAAACTCACAGTAATGTGTATGATCGTATTTGTCACGTCTGGGGCTCAGAGGGGGCCCGGCACCCAGTGGTGCCATCGACAAGCCGGGTGGCAGGAGTTGCGCCGGCTTCCGGAGCTCGCAGGGCTGGTCAGGAGGTGGGGCGCGGCATGATGACGCGCACCAGCCAGATTTAAATACAGACAGCGCGATCCGGCTCATCGCGCTGTCATGGTTTGCTTCCCTCAGTGCTGAGTGTCTTCTAGCGATTCACTACTTGGTTGATTTTTCAGTCTCCATTGTTACCTGGCTTGTATGAGAACCACCCCGTGCACTAGTCCTTGACCACTCTAACTCTGATCGATTTTTGGCTTATATGATAGATAGCCCTTGTGTACCATTTTGCCTATCCCTGACCACTCTAACACTGATCGATTTGGGTTTGTGTTAGAATGTGTCCTTGTATACCGTCTGGCCTATCTCAGGTGTACCTTGTCCTGTGTGTTGGTCAAACATTTCCCACTCATTGCTGGTCAAACATTTCCCACTCGGTGATAAAACAATTCCCATGGCTTCAAATCACGTTTAAACATGAGCAAAAGCGGTAAAAATGAGCTCAGCGCAAAGTGTTAAATGGCTCAGCACTCAGCAGTGAAAGGGTTAAAAACTTTTTTTTATTCATTGTTTCCTGTCCCCCAGGGCAGTATCTGGGCCCCCATACACCTTTTATGGCCAATATCTTGCATATATTTCTTCTTGGAGGGCACTTTCATTTTCGAAAGTTCGACCCCCATTGACTTGCATTACGTTCAAGTTTGAATTCGAACTTTTCGGCCGTTCGAGTTCGTACCGAACATGGGGTTGTTTGGCCCATCGCTAGTTATAGATGCCATCCAGTGGTGATTAAACATGGTGTATTGTATCAATAATCAATATTAGGGATGACTGGAATAGGCAGCTACTTCACCTACTCATGGAGGTGACCCTTTGTTTAATCGAAAGACATACAAGTGAAGTATACCAGTAAATAAAATATGACTTTTATTGTTGACTGTTAAAAGAGGTATCCAAATGAATACTGATTCAACAACTATACATATAGTTTAAAAAAAACACACACATATTAGAGCCACATTTGGTGAAAAAGAGCCTCTAGAGTCAGTAATAGAGTCCATACACAATGAAGAGGACTGTCAATTATTGGAAGTTACAGGTTGCAAAATTATCGGTTTATATTAGCCCACTGGCCTGGTGGGATATACCTTATATATAGAATATGCTACCTTCAGTCCTCATAGATATAGATTAGGGCTTGGTATGAGGGTGTCTATAAAATTCAGGTTTACAGGGTGAATGAGTTATACAAATTGCAGGTAATATATAATACCCCCATATCTTTGACCAGATAGCCCAAATTGACCCTTACTTTAAGCTGCTAGATGCACTAGCTAGTGTTGCTGATTTGCCGCCAGCATAACAGAAGTATACCACCTATACACCATATTTAGGAATGCCCTATTAGAGAAGGCTGTTACTGTTGTGGAAATTTTATTATGTGGACATTATATTCTAGGATGTGTGTGTTTTTATAAATTGTCATCTGTCTCCCTGTGTTTGGATTAAACTGAGAATCGCTCTAGCAGAGTGTATTTTGGGTTAATCAGAACCAGCGGCAAAACCGTCAGTATGAAAACCTTCTCTTGGGTTTAGAGACGTGTTCTCAGTGTGTGTAGGTGTTTGGCGGTTTGTGAGTACTAAGTGCAATGCGCTGGGCTCCTTACCTCCCAATGTCTATGCACATTGGAGAAGGGAAGTCTGCATAATGAGAGATACATATTATATCTCTGTTGCGGCTACGCTATCCATTTCTGGATACATACCTGCTTTTAAGACATTTAAGCCTTGTCTGGACACTCGTACCGTGCACAGACAATAACTGCGGAATATGCTGGCGCTTTATAAATAAAGAATAATACTAATAATAATGTCTTCGCAGATATGTCACAAATCCATAAGAATGAGTAGACTGATCTGCACTCAGATGCTGATCACTCTGAGCAGTATCTGAGTGGGGTCCATACTGACAGTGATGGGGATGGTCGGACAAACATGGCTGACGGGGACCATAGAGATGACTCAGGGATGAGTCATGTACAGGAGGCCGGTCGGTCATTCTAGTCCACTCCCCTGTCCTTTTGATATGTAAATGTAATTACTAGGCAAACTGGTTTTCTGTTGTACAGCCAGTTGGCCACTGGGTGTTGTGCGATTGTGTATTAAATTAAGCTGACCAAGAGTCACACGGACACTTGGGCAGATGAACTCCAGCTAGAAATAACGTGTGTGTGTGGCTTTTTCTGGGTGAGGATGCAGAAGACCACAGCAGAGTCTCTGGGTCTCCTTACTGCGGGTGTTCAGGTAAGTATTGCAGAGGTAGCAGAGAGCTGCTTGTAAGTGCAGCGGATCAAACTACATTAGGGAATTGATAGTAGATTAATTTCTGCGACATTATGGCGAGTCAGGTAAACAAGGAACCAACAGATGTTTCCTCTGCACAGTAGAAAAAAGGAGAGAGAGGAAGTAAATTGTAATTTTGTCTCCTGCGTCGAGGAAATTTCTGCTTGGTAAAAGAATGAGTTTGCTCGTTTTGTGTAAGAACGAGGTAAGTAATTTTCTGTTGTGTAGTTTTTGGTGGATCTGAGCTGATTGTACAGAGACTGTATGGTGAGATTGTGACGTGTGTGCTGACCAGTACAGGATATCGTTTTTGTTGTAACTTCTGTTTGTGTAACTTTTATGTTTGTAAGAGGCAGAATTTTGTTTTAATGTTTGTACAGGAGAAACAGCATTTAGAGGATTTTTATACTGTTGGCCTGTAAATCAGAGGAGGTTTTTGCTCTGGTTTCGGGGGTGAGGCACAGGGAATAGAGAAACTGTTTTGTTTAATTTGGTTTCTCTATTGCTGGATTTTGGAGACACCATCTTGGTCTTCCTTTGTGTGCCGAGACATGTGCTTTGGCAGCCATCTTACCTTTGTGTGAAAAACATGTGCTTTGGCAGCCATCTTTGATTACCTTTGTGTGAAGAACATGTGCTTTGGCAGCCATCTTGGTTAGTTTGGTGCTGCAGGTTTTTTAGCAAGGAATTCAGTTTTAGATGGAGCTGATTCACTTTTAGTTTTGGTGTCTATGGAAAGCGATTCGTTTGTTTTTGCCTCAAATGTTAGTTTTTGTCCTGAAGTTATTATTGTTTTTTTTGTAACTTTTCTATGTACAGCTTGATTTTGTTATAAGTTTTGTGCTGGATATCGGTTGAGTGTTCGGTTATGTTATAGCCCAGTGACCAGCCTGATAGGGGAATCATTGTGTGATGGTTAATGATTCTGCTTAATGTTTGTATATCTGTGGCTGTTACACTGAATTGTAGAATTGTTCGGCATAGTTAATACGGGTACTACAGTGTAGGAGGGTGGTGCTTTGTAGTTCTGTGCCAAAAGTATTGGGACAACTCAGATTGATAGCATTGTCTTTTTCGTAGTAAGCATTGTAGTGTTTGTATTTCTGTACAATGGAAAGCATTTTTAAGGAAGTAGCTAAGGTAGAACACACGGCGGCCATTGTTCAAGCTATGCAGGGATCTATTGACCCGTGGCGGGAGGCCAAGAATTGTGTAGCAGACCTGATAGGTAACGGAAAGTTCCGCAAACGGAAAGGAAAGTATGCTCTGATTTTTGCTGCTGGTTGGATAGCTGATAAATTTCATGAGTCTTGTAGGCTGAAGCGGAGTTTGGAAGGAGAGATGGAAGATTTAAAAGTGGAAATTGATAAATTGAGAGCTCTTGTCCAGCAGGCAGCTGAAGCTAGCACTGAGTATGAATGTACTGTGAGGTCTAATACTGAGCTGTGCAAGGAGAATGAATGTTTGTCTGAAAGCTCGACGCATGCACAGGAGGCTGTAAGGGAATTGTCTGGTCCCTGCAGGAGGACCGAAGCTGAACATTGTGCTGTAAGTATGGAGAAGTCTGAGGACTTTGGGTCAGATACTGAAATCGACTCAGGGATGGAGATGGACAATTTGTCTGACCCTGGAGTTGGAAAGGTTAATGCAATGGCGGAGGATAACTCAGGTGAGTCTGTGGTAAAAGGACTCCATTCAGATGGTAGTGTGGGATCTAGTCATGCTGGGATGGTTAGTGTTGTGCAGCAAGGCCGATCACCATGTGCCCAGAGAAGGTTTTGTGCAGGGAGACAAGCTATTCGTTGTTTTGCATGCAGGGGATTTGCGCACATTGCGAGGTACTGTGTGGTAACTAATGGCAACAGACACAGAGATTCTAAGTATCCCAGAACCACACCTAGAAGTAAAGCGGTTTATTCAGCAAGGTGGGGTAATGGTCCCAGACATGGATCTTTGCAAAGGCATAGAAGCCAGGGACAGCCAAGGTCATGGATCCAGGAAACAGATTTAAAATCCCAATATGAACGACTGAAATGTGAAAATGTGAAGCTTAGAGAGGAAAGAGATCATTTCTGGGAATTCAGCAGAGATCCTAATTTCTCTGAGAAGGGGAAATGAAGAGATGTTATTGAGGTCTTTCTAAACTATTTTACTGTTTGTATTTTGCAGGAAAAAAAATGGAACTTTGACTTTTTCCTTTAGCTGGAAACCTGTTTCTATGGTAATATAAAGGTGGCTGGGGACTGGACTGTTTCAGGCATTGATGTGTTAATTCAGTCCTATACAATTGTGTGTTACAAGGGTTTCTTTGTTTTGTTTTTGGTGTTTGCATTGAGTTTTGGTTTTAAGTTAAAAGTTACTTTTTACTGAATCTCAATGTATATAGCAAGACGTCCTGTAACTGAAGTTTTGGTAGAGAGTGTACTTCAGTTGTGTTTTTTTCATGTTATTGTTTTGAGTTTTAGAACTTTGCTGCGTTTTGCATAGTTTCGCATTACGGTTGGTTTTGCGGTAGAAAAAGAAAGGATTTGGTTTTAAAACTTTCTTTTTATATTTACTACGTCAAAGCGGATTGTGCAAGCGAGAATAACACGCTTTTATTGGTTTAGAGTTGCTTTGCGCAGCGAGTAGGTCATTTCGGTTTTAAGTTCAGACTGTTTGTTAGGTTTTTGAAAAGTTTTTGTTTTGGAGTTTTTTCATTTGGTGACAATGATTCAGCTGTTGTACTGAGACATCGTACAACTAGGAAATAGACAGCAGAAGGCTATCCCCATTTAACAAATGTATACTGAGAGAAGCCACATTGTTCTGTAGAGAAAGAGGATAGTCATTGTGCTGTGCGGTTTAGTCTGGCGACGCAGTGTACGGTCGTACAATGTATACGCTTGTGTATGCATACACTGTGAGGGGTAGAGACATAATTCAGGGGGGGTAATCTGTGGTTGTTGACTAAGCGTTTGGGGCATAGTTCTGTACCAAACCTGTTGGGACAACAAGCCATAGAGTTACACGTTGCCTCGGTTAGGGTCTCTAGTTGGGGGACTATAGTGGTATAGTGGTTATAGTCTGACAATCCACCGTAAAAGACGACACCGGACGGTGCTCTCCTAAATTGGTGCAAGGGTTTCCCTGGACGCAGGGGTAAGACGATAAGCCGATTCGAATCACCATGGGCAATGTGCCGTCCATGCAAGGGAAGGAAAGCGAGGCTTCCAACAGTCAGACGGCCATGCAGCACACAAAATCTAGTTTTGGGGTGAAGGCCATGAAACCCTTTTAAAGAATGGCATAGATGGTGCAAGGGTACCGCTTTGGGTATCCCTCTGGAGGGGACATTTGACGCCTGGAGATGGGATAAATTCATAACTGAGTTTAAACCCAGACTCTGGACGGCAAAGACCTTAGATGTAGCTCAGATGTAGTTTCAGAAGTCTTTTAAGGTAAACTGACAGGGTATACAGAAGGCGGTTTCAGTCCGGAAGAACCGCATTATGTACACCTGGCCAGAGGGGATAGCCGCGATTGGTAATCCAATGATGGAAGCGGAATAGGCTCTTTCTGGGCTAACTCTGCTAAGGCAGGCTGGATCCACTAACACTGGATCTGTTGTAGTTTCCTCTGATGTTTCTGTTATCACCAATGTAACTAACTTTGCTCTCTCCAGTTTTTTTGTGTTTTTACATTCCAGGGTCAACACCTAACATGGACACGTCTTCATCAGGGGTCGGTGACTAGTCCCTCGGAATACAGTTGCAAGCTGAAGATCGTGTTAGATTAGTGGGCCCCAATCGATCCAGGGGTGGTATGTGGATGACTTGGTACTTTAATGTCCCACACAGGAGGTTTGTTATCGGCATACTGTATCATTTCTTAACCATCTGGTGCCCACAGGTAATAAGGCTAACAAGGAGAAAGTACAGTTTTGCAAGGAAAAGGTTATCTTTTTAGGACATTGCATCTCTCAGGGTACCCGACCTTAACCACCCAGAGAGTAAAGACATTAAGTGACTCTAACACCCACTAAACTGACTCGAAGACGATGCACCATTTTTGAACCCAGCGTCTCTTCTTCCTGTTATGAAGGAGGAAGAGAAGGGGGGAGATAATGGTGTGGAGATAATGGTGTGAAAAAAGTAAATTTTCCAACTTTTACTAACCATTCTAACCTCTCAAACTCTCAATTTTCCAACCTAGTAGGGAAACACTTTGAGGACCATCATGACTGCTTTTCCTTGATGAGCTCCAAAAAGTCCACCAGGTCCGGGAGTCTCTCCCAGACCCAAACTCAATAACCAGTGTACATTCTAGTCAACCAGTTGATTGGATCATGCTAAAGAAACAACTGAGGACGGGACTAGAGGCGAGATATCATGGGCCATTCCAGGTGCTGCAGACGACGCCAACCTCCCTGAAGTTCGAGGGACGAGACAACTGGATCCACGCCGGTCACTGCAAGAAGTTTCTCAACTACGTCAAAGAGTGAAGAGTATCATTTTCTTTATTTGTTTAGTTTAGTTTTTAGCGAGGGAAATGTACCTAAGACTAGCAAGGGCCACAAGGAGACATTTGTAATAGTAACTCTGGCTCCTGCCGTTCGCTTGTTTAAATTCTTGTGTGGTGTTGTAGTGAGGGAGATCACCAAGAAACAACGACAGTAGAGCAGATCCAGCAGAAGAGGCCTATGAAGGCGAAACGCATCCTGGATTACCACACCACCCCTTTTTTATGTATATTTGTTAAACTCTGTATTTTAAGAATAAATCCCTTTTATCCCCTACTCTGCATCCTGTGTTTTACTCCGGAGGACAGGGAGTTGGACCATTGGTAGCCTTCAAAATCCACCTTTGAATCCACCTTGAACCCCTAACCCAGAGGACCCGGGAACCACAGGAAAAATTTGTTTCTGCAGCAGTACACAAGGGACATCAAAAGAAGGGATCCAGTCACCTCTATGGACTGGCGCAGCAAGAAAGTCTGAGCCTGACACTCCCAATTGGCTCTTGACCACGTGAGTTGACCCAACGTTATTTTGACCATTCTACCATTTGATACATTTTGCGCTATGTGTATCCTCTCTCTGTGTTTATTCCTATGAGGAAAAGACCAACAACACAAAGGAAGAAAGAGGACCAGCGAATCACCCAACTCAGCATTGACTGCACTTATGGACTAAACCACTAGATGGCAGTAGAACTTTGAATAACTTTTTGTTCAACCTGTTTATTCAATAATATTGAATCTCACCACTAGGTGGCAGCAGAATATTTCCTATCTGTTTTTCAGTCCATTCCACTCATATTCAAGTACTATCACTAACCTATACGCAAGGTACATCACCCAATCTCTCTGGAATAACACATCTATTTTTGTGCTATATTTATATGCAGGCAGCGCCCAACACAGATAAACCCACCGTTCCTACATTATTAGCAGGTGTGTAACACTGCATTTTCCTATCTGGGAAAGGCAGCAGCCCGCATTTCTATTACTGGCGCCATCTGTAGGATTACCCCCCCCTGATTTAACGACAGTAGAGCGTCCAAAGGGGGGGATTTACAAGGGTCAGGTCCACAATGATGGGAGCAGGGCAGAAGCGGAGCTATAGCTAGTGAGGGTTGGAATATTTTTTTAAAGCTTTGGGAAGCTTCGGGGATTTCTTGTTTTCCATTGGATCCTGGCTAAAGGTAATGGGAGTATAAATACTTATGGTGTTTCTGTCTTTATTCCTTCTATATGCTGGAGTGAGATGTTCCTGATGTCTAATCGACTGAGTTACCGAAGCCCGAACAGATGAGACCCCCAGAAGGCCAATCCATGGACCGGATACAGAGGATTTCAGACCGACCGAGTTACCGGAGCCCGAACAGATGGATGCTCAGAAGATCAACCCATGGACCGGATACAGAGGATTTCAGACCGACCAACGATCGACGCAACCCACCACCTCATGTCCTCCCTCTGAGTCACCTCCCCTAAAGCAGATTCTACGTGTCAAGTTCTACGTGTTACGATTTGTTTTAAGATTTGCCAAAAAAATCGGCGTGTCAAGATTTGGTTTTAGATTTGCTTTATGCCACGTGTCAAGATTTATTTTAAGTTTTGCTTTATGATCCACGTGTCAAGATTTGTTTTAACACTTGCTTTAAGATTCGGCGTGTCAAGATGGACTGTCTGTTGTTTTCCATCATCTGTTTGGCTTTTTGCATTCAGAACTTTACAAGAGAAACTGTTTCTTTCCAAGGAAGAATGAGATTCATCGAGGGACACTGGGGAGCAAATGACAAAGAGGAGGGACTGTTGTGGAAATTTTATTATGTGGACATTATATTCTAGGATGTGTGTGTTTTTATAAATTGTCATCTTTCTCCCTGTGTTTGGATTAAACTGAGAATCGCTCTAGCAGAGTGTATTTTGGGTTAATCAGAACCAGCGGCAAAACCGTCAGTATGAAAACCTTCTCTTGGGTTTAGAGACGTGTTCTCAGTGTGTGTAGGCGTTTGGCGGTTTGTGAGTACTAAGTGCAATGCGCTGGGCTCCTTACCTCCCAATGTCTATGCACATTGGAGAAGTGAAGTCTGCATAACGAGAGATACGTATTATATCTCTTTTGCGGCTACGCTATCCCTTTCTGGATACATACCTGCTTTTAAGACATTTAAGCCTTGTCTGGACACTCGTACCGTGCACAGACAATAGCTGAATGTCTCCGTAGATATGTCACAAATCCATAAGAATGAGTGGACTGATCTGCACTCAGATGCTGATGACTCTGAGCAGTATCTGAGTGGGGTCCATACTGACAGTGATGGGGGATGGTCGGACAAACATGGCTGACGGGGACCATAGAGATGACTCAGGGATGAGTCATGTACAGGAGGCCGGTCGGTCATTCTAGTCCACTCCCCTGTCCTTTTGATATGTAAATGTATTTACTGGGCAAACTGGTTTTCTGTTGTACAGCCAGTTGGCCACTGGGCTTTGTGCGATTGTGTTTTAACCCTTTCGCTGCTGAGGCTTTTCCCGCCTCTGTGCTGAGGTCATTTTTACTGGTTTCGCTCATCATGTTTAAACGCATTTTGAAGGCTTATTTTAGTATATGACCCAGACATATTATATATCGTTGTTTCCGTCAGACTCGGCAGATTCATAATATGTCATTATTATATGTATACGTCATGACCTGTCTGTTTATTATAACAAAAAATGCAATAAAATATGAATTTTCAATAATTTACAACGTGTAAAGTGTTTTTTTTTCACATTTTAACATGCGAGCAATTGCGGTTATATTTTGTATGGGGTGCGCTTGTTAAAAAAAATTAGAGATGGGGTCTCGTTACATTTTGTTTTGGGGAAAATTACACGATTTTTAACAAACGCACCGCATACAAAAATCGTTAGTGCAGCATCATTGTTCACATTATAATTGAAATGGGAACAATATTGCTGCATTAACAAACCCAAAAAAAGAAAAAAAAAATGTTTATTTTTTTTTTTATAATATTTTTTTTTATTTATTTATTTATTTTTATTTATTTTTTTTACAAAATGTTTCACAGTAGTGTTTGGTATCGTTGGAACGGCCATGCTCTGGCTGATCCAACAGTACCAAACTTTAACCCCTAGCTGCCACGGATCGGGAGATAGGGGGTTCCAATGAACCCCCTATCTCCACCATTGGTGGCAGCTAGGGGTTAAGTCTAGGACTGGCGTCATCGTGCATAGCACGATGACGCCAGTCCTCAGGGGGAGTTCCCGGAGGCTTGGCCGACATCCAAGATGTCGGCCAGCTCCGGGAAAGGATCACGAACTGGCGCTTTTCAATGCCGATTCGTGATCCGGCACCCCAGGGGTTAATAACAGCCACCGTTTGGAAGGGCAGGCTGTGCCCTTACAAGCGGTGTCTGTTTTAACCCCCTGCTTCATGGCGATCAGGAGGGAGAGAGGTCCGAAGGACCTTCCCCCCTCCCTTTCAGGCGCCTCCTCCGCACATGCGGGGGGGGCGCCTGAATTAGGTGTCATCGTGTCGCCGCGATTACACCTAATGTCCCCGCCGGGCTCCCGAGTGCTGGGCTGACATCCAATATGTCAGCCCGCACCGGGGGGGGTGCAGCAATCCGCCGGAATCCAGCGGATTGCTGCCTCCTGTGCTCGGATTGCTGCCTCCTGTGCACAGGAGAACCACTTGGCTGGACGCGCTGAGCGCGTCCTTAGCAGCCAAGTGGTTAAATTAAACTGACCAAGAGTCTGACTTGGGCAGATTAACTCCAGCTAGAAATAACGTGTGTGTGTGGCTTTTTCTGGGTGAGGATGCAGAAGACCACAGCAGAGTCTCTGGGTCTCCTTACTGCGGGCGTTCAGGTAAGTATTGCAGGGATAGCAGAGGCTGCTTGTAAGTGCAGCGGATCAAACTACATTAGGGAATTGATAGTAGATTAATTTCTACGACATTACGTACGGGCAATCTCCTATTGCCAACAGTGCTATGACAATGGAAAGTGGATCTTCGAGGGTACGCACAGACAGAGAAAGGAATAAAGGATAAGATCTCAGTCTGCTAATTAAGTCACTGCCCAAGTGGCAGTGGCTTAGCTGTACATACGCTCTCCTACAGCAACAATATTAGTAGTTTAGAAAGAGGACCTTCAAGGGTACGCACAAGATAAAAAAGTTAGGAAAGATGGCTAAATCACTGCTCAAATATAAGAGGTTAATTAATTCACCAAACCACTGGGCTTGTCACGTGTAGACTGGGATTTGTATAGCAGGTGGGGTTGTTGTGACTTGAGCCCAGGATGCAGTGAAATAGGCAGGTTTAAAGTAACAAAAAGGGGTTTATTTTAGAATAAACACAAGAACATAAAAGACATGAACTAAACATCAGATCAGAACTAGACACTGGAGGAGACTAGGCACAATAGGGAATAGCTTAGAGAAGGAGGAGATGCAAGAGAAGGAGGCTGAAGTAATAGAAGGGATGGCTGGGAGTAGTGGGAAGAGAGATTAAGGAGAACTAAATGGGAGCGGTTAAGAACAGTAGAAATAAGGGATAGCGAGATGAGAATGAGAGACTAGAGAATGAGAGTGAAAATGGACACAAAGAGAACTTAACAGCACATGGGGCAAGCAATGAATAAACAATAATACCACGTTCATGTATATAACTGTTTAGTGTATCAGGCAGGGAGCAGGCAATAAGAATAGTCTAGAGGCTCAGCAATGGGTCTGGTTCACGGGGATCTAGATGGGGGCAGAAGGGAGCAGAATGAGGGGGTACCGGTATAAATGAAGTGAAATGTCCAGATATAGTAACAGAGGGTCCTTGGAGTCTTTGGTAGAGGAATCAGGTGGTTGTCAAGAAGTTCAGGGAGCTTTGGCAAACAGGTATCACAGTCAGAGACTTCAATGTGGAAGTGGATTCTGGAGGGCGTAGCTTCCTGATACGCAGAGACAATTAGGGCAAGGTGAACTCAGGTGGGGCTCCAGGGCTAGGATGCTAGGAACAAACAGAAGTTCTAGGAACGTGCATTGTTCATAGTGCAAGGTTAATGTGAATGCCAGGGGCCAGAGTGTGGTGACCCTGACAGGGCTTCTAATTCGAATTACTCAATGCGTTTTGCTGAAAAATTCTGCATCTTCAGGTTTTTTTTTTTGTATATAAATTTTTTTATTAAGGTTCACACAGAAGAAACAGATGCCAGAAACCACAAAGATTTGGGTAATGAAAAGGGGGGATCACGCAGGATCCTGCAGTTATCAATTCTAGCAATAACATAAGATTTGCAATATAAGCAATCGGTTGAACCAAACTTTCCCAAGTTAAACTAAAACACAATAAAATTTATAACAATTTAAAACATAACAGAACACACAAATCATAAGAGTACACAGAATTAAGGGGAAAAAAAGAGGAAAATTCAGAAATAAAATTATTATGCATATGCTCAGTGAGGTCCACAAACGGCAATATTTATGCTGTATCCTCATCAAATATATCCTTTATATCATTTCTAAAAAATTATATCAAGTTTCCAGAATTTACAAAGAGTTCCCATCCTTCCCATATGTCTTGAAACACGCTGAAAGAGTTAACAGCCCTGTGGTACATTTCCTCGTACAGATAAACATTCTCCAATGATAACATGACTTCTCTCATTGAGGGACTAGCTTGAGAAAGCCAATGACGTGCTATAGTAGATTTAGCTACGCTAAGTATTATAGATATGATGCCTCTATGCCGCTGTTGGATAGTAATTGGAAGCATATGTAAGAGGTATTGTTTAGGGCACAGGGGCATAGATATTCCGGTACAGTGAAATATCAGTCTGCAAACTTTCCCCCAGAAGGTAGCTAGCAGCGGACATTGCCAAAAGATGTGAAGGATAGAACCGACACTGGTGTCACAGCGCCAGCATACACTGGAGTGCCCGGATATATGAGCCACACGGTTCGGGGTCATGTACCATCTATATAAGAGTTTAAGATGTGCCTCCCGCAGATTAGTGCTCCTGGTATATTTATAGACCGTTCCCGTGGCGTAAAACCAGTCCTCCTTAGAAGACTCGAACGACAGATCTTTGTCCCATCTAATCATATACGGTAGTTTCTTACTGGGGTTCGCAGACAACAAACTGTCATAACATAAAGACAAAGGCTTTTTCGTAACTATTTTACCTAAGCAGAATCTGTGGAAGGCCGTAATCTCCGTCGCTGCAAAGGAGGAAATACCCCGTTTAGTCAGTGCATGTTTTACCCTAAGGTACTTGAAACATTCGCTAGTGGGAAGGGCAAACTCGCGCGCTATGTCCGGGAAGGTTTTAATGGAAGAGGATGTAAAAAGCTGATGAATATGTGTAAGACCTAATTGGAACCAACGGTCAAGGTTCAGGTCTTGGATAGTGCGACAGAGGAAGCGCAATGGAGCTAAACTGAGCAATGAGAAAGGTCGTACAAGTCGCCTACCCCATAGCCGCCATGACATAAGGGAAAGGGAAGTGGAAGGCAAGATACCCTCCAATGTGTGGTGTGGGAGCTTCTCAAACCGCATCAGGTCGTGAACTCGAAAAGGAGCAATGTAAGCATTCTCCATCCGTAACCATAAAGGGGTGTCTCGCTGGGACATGGAGGACAGGAGCTGAGCCAATAGAGCCGCTCTGTAGTATGCTGTAACGTTTATAAAGCCTAGCCCCCCCCCCCTACGTCTAGTCGCGTTAATTGTGGAAGCTGGAATGCGTGGAGGCCTCCCTTTCCATATGTGTGCCTGCAGCATTTTTTACATGCGTAGCAACATATGTGCCGGGATAAAAACTGGGATATTCCTGAAAAAATAAAGAATCTGGGGTAGAATACACATTTTCAGAGCTGCCATTCGTCCCATCCAAGAGACCTCCAGATCAAGCTAGGAGGACAGTTGGGAGGAGATAGAAGTCATTAGGGGGTTATAATTAAATTTAAGGATAGTACCCCTGGATTTGGTAAGAGAAATACCTAAATATTTCAAAGAGGTCATCCTCCAGTCGAATGGGTACAAGGCCCTTAAGGTGGAGAGTGAGAGATCATCAACATGTAGCGGCAGTGCCTGCGTCTTGCTCACATTGTTTTTATAATAGGAGACTAGGCCATAGGAAGTGAGCTGGTGCATTAGAGATGGTAAAGAAGTTTCAGGGGAGGTAAGAAAAATCAAAATATCATCCGCGAACAAAGCTAATTTATGAATTCCATCTGGTGTAGAGATGCCAGAGATGGAAGTGTCCCGCCTGATCCGTGAGGCCAAGGGCTCCAATGCCAAAACAAAGATGAGTGGGGAGAGTGGACACCCCTGCCTGGTGACATTGGTAATAGAGAATGAGGAGGAAAGAAACCCAGATGCCAGGACCTTTGCCGTTGGAAGGGAATACAGGCTCATGATACTATCAATAAATAGGGCAGGGAAACCAAAGACTTCTAGTGCCTTACGCATATAGCCCCAATGTAGGCGGTCAAATGCCTTATCGGCATCCAGTGCCAGGAGAAGCCCAGTTGTATTGGTTCTATAGGCGATATCGATTATATTATAGAAACGTCGGGTGTTGTCACATGTCTGTCTACCAGTTACAAACCCGGTCTGTTCCGCTGATATCAAGAATGGCAGCAGAGGAGCCATTCTAGACACCAACAGTTTAGCGTATAGCTTAGCATCCACATTTAATAAGGATATAGGACGAAAGTTCGCACAGCTGGTCGGGGATTTGCCCGGTTTAGGTAATGTTATAATAGTAGCTTGAAGCATTTCCGGGGGTATTACACCTGTGGATTTGATATGGTTGAAAAGTCTCGTAAGGGTTGGTATTAGAATGTCTGCGAAGGTTTGATAATATAAATTAGAGAAACCGTCCGGCCCAGGGGCTTTATTCTTTGGAAGAGCCTTAATGGCCTTACGTACCTCTTCCTCTGTGAACGGAACCAGCAACTCTGCCGCTTGTGAGCGGGTTAGGGAGGGGAGTTCTACTTCCTGGAGGAATTGAGTTATCTCATCTGGGTCCGGGTCGTGAGTCGCAGGATCTGATTTTAGGTTATATAAAGAGGCGTAGAAGTTGGCAAATTCCTCTGAAATTTTTAACGGGTTGTAAATCCTATCCCCTCCATTATCTAATAGGTAAGGAATTTTGGTTTGTAGTCTTTTAGATTTCAATTTAGATGCCAATAATCGGCTAGCTTTGTTGCCCTGGGTATATTGGGTGAGATTTAAGCGTCGTATGGCCCGTTCAGAGGACTGTAACGTCATCTGGATCAGATCCCGTCGAAGGGTCGTCAGTCGGGACAAGAGGTCAGGTGTGGGGTTAGATTTATGTTGGGATTCCAAGTCAGATATAAGACGCTGTACTGAAGTCATCTGGGTATTGAACGCCTTTTTCCGTGTAGCCCCTCTCTGAATCAAATGGCCCCTCACCACTGCTTTATGCGCCAACCAGGCCGTTGATATGGTGACGTCTTCCGTCACATTTAATGCAAAGTATTCCCGTAACACCGCCGATGTATCAGACACATCAGCGCCACTAACTATAAGCGAGTCGTTTAGACGCCAGTTCCCCATCCCCCTAGTAGGATAGTCAGCCTCGAAGTCCATCGTTATAGGAGCATGATCAGACCACGTTATAGAGCCGATACGAGCTGCCAGGAGACGAGGGACTGTAGAGCCTTGTATCAGACATAGGTCAATGCGGCTATAAGATGAGTGAACTGGTGAGAAAAAAGTGAAGTCCCTAGTTGAGGGGTTGCTAATTCTCCATGCGTCATATAAGTCAGAGGATCGTAAAAAGTCAGTTAGTTGGTTAGTTGACGGCTAGGGGGGAGCTGTTTACGAGGCTGTGCACGGTTCTGGGCTGGACGTGTATCCAAAGTCGTGTCCGGCACACAATTAAAATCACCACACATGAAAAGAGACCCCTCCATCAGCTTCTTAATCTTACTATAAGCTTTTTTAAGAAAACATACCGGGTTGACATTAGGTAAGTACAAATTTGCAACCGTAATTGGAAGTTCATTGATAGTGCCCACCAAAATCAAAAGGCGGCCCAGTGGGTCCGTATATTGGTTCGAGCATTTAAAGACCCAGTCTTTGTGAAAGAGAACCGAGAGACACCTAGACTTCGTCTGGGCAGTAGAATGAAAGGAAACAGGGTACATAGCGGATCACAAATGGGGGGTGCGCACTGTGCTAAAATGCGTCTCCTGCACACAGACTATCGCTGGCTTAGTTTTATGTAAATCAAGAAACAGAGTATGCCTTTTAAACGGAACATTCAGCCCCCTAACATTCATTGAAAAAATACTGAACTGAGGCTTACTCATGAATAAATAATCACAACGTTATAATATGCATAGTAGGATGAAAAGTACTATCGAGGAGACATGAGGAATATGAAGGCCAGGGCCATAAGAGCATATCAACAGACAAATAATTAAATAAAAATAAAAAAGGGAAAAAGAACGAAAAAGAAAAGGGAAAAAACTAAAAAAGGCAAAAACATAAGACAAACAAACCAAACGCTGCTGTATCCCAGAGATACAGCAAGAATGAGTCATTCCTAGTGACAATAAGAAGCGAAAAATATCAGCTAAGGAGACTCAACCGGGGGACGAGGGGACGTCCGCTACACAGAGCTCAACGCAAAACTCAGTGCTGAACCAAAAAACATAGAGTCCCGAGGCGATCATGAAGAGGAACCACGTCCTCCACGCGGCACAGGGAAGGAGACACCCATCATTTAGGCCGGACTCTATGCCATTCCGGTGAGACCTTAATCGGTGATGAGGAAGGCTCACGCGGAGGCGAGAAATCAGCCAGAATGTTCCAGTCCTTCATGAATTGTAATCCAGTGGCGACATCAGGAACAACATTTAGTATACCATCCTTCCATATCAAGAGCTTCGTTGGGAACCCCCATCTGTACGCCAACTTATGATTGCGAAGAAGCTTGGTGAGGGATGAAAACTCTCGTCGTTTAGACATGGTCACAGCCGATAAGTCAGCGAAAAAAGAGATAGCAGCATAAGGGGCAGCTAAAGGCATGGACTTCCGTGACGCTGACATCAGAGCTTCCTTGATGTGGAAAAAGTGTACCCGGATAATGACATCACGAGCCACCGACGTTGGTAGGTTTTTTGCTCGCGGTAAGCGATGCGCTCGATCCAGAAGTAGGTCTTGTGGTGTAGCCTCTGGCAGCAAAACTTGAAACAGCTCCAGGAGATATGGATGTAAGTCCGCTAGAGTGACTGCTTCTGCGATACCCCTGATTCTAATATTATTACGCCGGGAGCGATCTTCTACGTCAGCCACTTTAAGTGCCAGAGATTCATGGGCCGCTTGCAAGGCCAGATGTCGGTCTACCAGATCATTGTGGGCTAAGCATAAATCATCCGCCTTGGTTTCCAACGTATCAGTGCGTTCGCCCAAGTCCTGAACGTCACGGCTCAACTCCTGCAGCGCTCCCCTGATGTCCGCCTGTATGGTTGAGCGAAAGTCCTGCAGCATGGCGTGTAATCTGCTCTCTGAGGGTGGAAACGAGTCAGAGAGGTCTGGTGGCGCCGAGGGCGACCCGTCCGGGTCATGGGCCAGCGCCTGCCGCGAGGATCCGCTATCCTGTGCCTCCTTATTACGTTCCTTCTGAGCCGACTTCGGGGGATCCAACACTCGCTGTGCCTTGGGGGGTGCCATCTTATAGCCGTAGAAAATATGCCTCGGTTATCCTTTAGTAGCCGTTGGATTGAGAAGAGTTCAGCGCTGGCCGCATGAGCTACATATCCATGCGGTCGCTCGTTCAGGCGCCTATGCTAGCCTAATAGCTGAAAGTCCTCCGACAGGGAACCCGACACAGTCGGTCCGAGCTGCCGAACAGTGCTCCGGTGTATGTCCGCTGTGGGTGGGGTCGAAGGTCTGGTGTTCCCACCGTGCAAGGATTTGAGGGGAGCCGCAGCCGAAGGCCGCTACACGAGGCTGCAGCTGTGCGTATCTCCCGATGTTGAGGGGAGACCGCCGTGCCGTGCTGTGCAGGGGGAAGCGATAGGCCGCCGCACTATACCTCACTCCTGATGGTCGGCTACGGTAACGGTAAGGGGTCCTCAGTGCAGCCGCGAGTACCGGCAGCCGTATCCCGGAAAGGAGATCCACCCGATAGTGGGGATGGCGATAGCCAGCCCAGGCCCCTCTCTAGTGGCAGGCCCACACCACTCCTATGGCTCCTCCACAACGGCTGCGCAGCTGTGGGGGAAATCGCGGGGGACCCTATATTCAGGGTAAAAAAACGGATGCTACTCCTTGGTGCGGCTGGTCTCAGTCCTCCCACTCAGTTAGGAGCGGGTCAGACAGAAGATGGTCCCGGCGCGTGAGAGCACAATAGGCCGCAAGATGGCCGACGACTCACATCAGCCCACACCACAACACTGCCTGGATTGTAATTACGGTTCCGGGTAAGGGCAGATCGGGCTCCGGAGTGCAGCGTCCGACGGCTGGTGTCAGGTGTACAGAAAGGGGTGTCCGTGCCGTCTGGAAACTCAAAAAGTCACCGTTTGGAAGAGAGAAGACACTCTTTTCCGAGATATAGTCCATTTATGATGTTTTAGGATATGTATATGAAATGAAGCGTGTGGCGCTTCCAGCGGCTAATCAAGCTAGTACGTAAAGCAAATATAGGGGTTGGCAAACCTGAGAGCGGGAATGAAGAGTCATTGTAGATCTTTTTTTGTTCATTAACAACTTGTTTTAGTTCATTGTATGTTTACAGCTTGCTTGGAGTGAATGTCATAGTGTTGTTCCTTTCATTGTTTGCAGGTTTATTTTGTGGTCAACTTAACTTGAAAAGCCAGGATGCCACGTCATTGCTTAAACAAATCTGACAATTTTTGTTATGTATGTGGGGATGTGACATTTGCCGCCCAGAAACGCCCTATGACTCCACTCGTGAAGACAGCTTACCACCATTATTTTGGTATGAAAGTAGGGGATCAAGACAAAACGTGGGCACCTCATTTTTGCTGCAATTCTTGTTCTGTGAATCTACGTGGATGGATCCGTAAAAACGGACGTTCAATGCCCTTTGGCATCCCTATGAGTTGGAGAGAGCCGACAAATCATGTAGATAACTGCTATTTCTGCATGGTACCTCCTATTAAGAAAGGTATATCAAGAAAGAAGAAGTTAGGCATGAAATACCCCAACATCCCGTCAGCTATCCGACCAGTGCCACATGGGGACAATCTCCATGTACCTATCCCACCAGAGGAGTACAGTCTGGACTCAGATGAAGACAGTACGGAGGCGACATCATACCCATACCCTGAAGCTTTGACATCACAGGATCCTGATTTCGCACCTGAGTCATTGTGTGAGCCACACAGACTTACCCAAGGTGAACTAAGTGATTTAATTCGAGACCTGGACCTACCAAAAGACAAAGCCGAGCTTCTAGGTTCTAGGCTCAAACAGTGGAATCTTCTAGAACGTAATGTTAAAGTGTCAGTGTACAGGAGTCGGCAGAAAGATTTGCTTCCATATTTTAAAAACGATAATAACCTAGTTGCCTGCTGTGATGTGAATATTTTGATGACAGCTTTGAATGTGGAGCACAAGCCACAGAACTGGAGACTATTCATAGACTCATCAAAGCTTAGTTTAAAAGCTGTTTTGCTACACAATGGCAATTCTCTTCCTTCAATTCCTGTAGGCCATGCTGTACATATGAAGGAAACATATGCCAATATGAAATTACTTCTGGAAGCAATTAAGTACAAAGAACACCAATGGCAGATCTGTGGAGACCTGAAGGTGATTGCAATATTGCTGGGCATGCAGTTGGGATACACCAAGTACTGCTGTTTCCTGTGTGAGTGGGACAGTCGGGCTAGATCCTCACACTACAACAGAAAAGACTGGTCTCCAAGGGAAACTCTGCGACCTGGGGAAAAGAACGTCCAACACAGTCCTCTGGTTGATCGAAGCAAAATTCTTCTGCCCCCTTTACACATCAAACTCGGCCTTATGAAGAACTTTGTAAAGGGAATGAACATGGAGGGGCTTTCAAGTATCTGAGAGACTAATTTCCACGGCTGAGTGAGGCTAAAGTTAAGGAAGGAATCTTCATTGGTCCTCAAATTCGTGAACTTCTTGTGGATGAAAACTTCGAGCTAGTCCTCCAGGGCAATGAGCAACCAGCTTGGGAAGCCTTTAAAAGTGTTGTGCATGGTTTCTTGGGTAACCGAAGGGCTGGAAATTATGTTGATCTTGTGAACAACCTTCTAGACAAGTACCATCGCTTAGGCTGCAACATGTCCCTCAAAATGCACTTTCTTCACTCTCATCTAGATTTCTTCCCAGAAAACTGCGGTGCAGTGAGTGATGAGCATGGTGAGCGGTTCCACCAAGACATTTCAACAATGGAACGAAGATATCAGGGTCGGTGGAACTGTGCCATGCTTGCAGACTACTGTTGGACATTGACAAGAGATGCCCCAGAACAGGAGTACAGGCGGCAAGCAACGAGAAGGCGCACTCATTTGTAGGGCACTATTTCTGTATTTCAGGTAGTAATTTCAATTCCTCTATGTTTTTGTCGTTTTGTATGTTTTATTTTGTGTAATTTACGATTGATTGAATCAAAATAACTTTCATTTACATCGTAGTAGTAAAATATAATACTGTTGAAATTTGCTTTTCACTATAATTGTATATGGAAGAATAAGTTGTGTATCTCCGAAACTAGAGCTAATAAAAAAATCTATTACCAGATTCGTTTTTTTCGACCCGAAATTAGTCAAGTTTAACTACTTTCATTAAGGAAACAAAAAAAAGGATTTTGTTTGTTGAGCAGTGTGTTGTTGCTGGATTCTATCACCCACCACGCTCTCCAGTGCACTCCCTTTCTGAGATAACCCAAATCCTTAGTAAATTACTTGCTCAAAACAAAAAAAGTGAACTGCTGGTCCTCAGCTATTTTAATATTGATTGGCTGAATCCTAAGAACAATAAATCCTGCTCACTGTTTATGGCATTGCAGTTAACACAATTAATCTCCTCCCCCACTCACATTAATATGAAAAGCCCTAACCATACCTTGTTGGAATGGATTCTCTCCTCATGTCCTGATAGAATACAGGAGGCAGGCGTTTTCGCTAATAGTTTCAGTGACCTGCCTAGAGTACTGTGTGTGCAAAGTAAAGGCCACAAAATCTCCCCCAAAGGTAATAATCATGTGAAATGAATAAAAATGTATTAATAAAAAGCGTTACATTCAACGCGTGTCATGGTTAGCACACCACTTCATCAGGCAGTGGGGGGGAGGCACTCAATTATATTTTTGAGACGCACCCGCACTGAATGCTTAGTTTATTTTGAGTGCTACCCCTCCATGTGTTTTTCATATGAATCTCTTGGGTATGCACCCCTCCCTGCCACAGGTACTCCTCCTCCAGGTTCTATTTAACCTTGATCTGCGGGAGCTCCAGGTAAGGACCTGATCCTCAGTGAGTTTATCCCATGAAGGGCAGTCATTAGGTTTGCAGAGTAGGACCTGCCAGAGGGTGGATTACATTGACGCTGTTGGCAGGCTTAAGCAATTCACGGCCGTTCATTGCGAACCAAATTTCCCCCATTTTATTCAACAAAGCTTAGATTTTAGAATTTTTCAACATGTGGTAAAAGCTGGTATTATGTACCCATGCATGAAGCTGTTGTTGCTGTTTTTTGAATGTGTTTGACTGGAGTGCTCTCTTTCTATTTTTTGTTTTGTATTATATTTTTGAGACGCACCCACACTGAATGCTTAGTTTAGGTTGAGTGCTACCCCTATGTGATTTGTGTGTGTATATACAGTTGTGTTCAAAATTATTCAACCCCCACTGAAATTGAGTGTTTTGGCCAGTTTGACATTGATTTTGATCATTCAGTCATCTTGCTTACAATTACATCAAAGAGGCACGTGTAGGTCAGACAAATATAACATAACATTTATAATGAAATAACCACAAATGTCTTTTCTGTGCTCACATCATTATCAGTTTTATTCAACCCCCAAGTGACATTCAATCTTAGTACTTAGTACAACATCCTTTTACAGTTATAACAGCTTTTAAACGTGAAGCATAGCTTGGCACAAGTGTCTTGCAGCGATCTACGGGTATCTTCGCCCATTCGTCATGGGCAAAAGCCTCCAGTTCAGTCACATTCTTAGGCTTGCGCACTGAAACTGCTTTCTTTAAGTCCCACCAGAGGTTCTCAATCAGATTTAAGTCAGGTGACTGCGATGGCCACTCCAAAATGTTCCAGCCTTTAATCTGCAACCATGCTCTAGTGGACTTGGAGGTATGCTTGTCATCATTGTCCTGTTAAAAGGTCCAACGTCTCCCAAGCCTCAGGTTTGTGACGGACTGCATCACATTGTCATCCAATATCTCCTGGTACTGAAGAGAATTCATGGTACCTTGCACACGCTGAAGCTTCCCTGTACCTGCAGAAGCAAAACAGCCCCAAAGCATGATTGACCCCCCCACCATGCTTCACAGTAGGCAAGGTGTTCTTTTCTTCATAGGCCTTGTTCTTCCTCCTCCAAACATAGCGTTGATCCATGGGCCCAAACAGTTCTAATTTTGTTTCATCAGTCCACAGAACACTATGCCAAAACTTCTGTGGTTTGTCCACATGACTTTTGGCATACTGCAGTCGACTCTTCTTATTCTTTGGAGACAGCAAGGGGTGCGCCTGGGAGTTCTGGCATGGAGGCCTTCATTACGCAGTGTGCGCCATATTGTCTGAGCTGAAACTTCAGTACCCACATCTGACAAATCTTTTCTCAGTTTCTCAGCAGTCACACGGGGACTTTTCTCCACTCTACGCTTTAGTTAGCGCACAGCAGTCGAAGTCAGCATCTTCTTTCTGCCACGACCAGGTAGCGTTTCAACAGTGCCCTTTGCCTTGAATTTGCGAATGATGCTTCCTATGGTCTCTCTTGGTATGTTTAACATCTTTGCAATCTTCTTATAGCCATTGCCCTTCCTGTGAAGAGTAATCACCACTTCTTTTGTCTTCCTGGACCATTCTCTTGACTTCACCATGTTTGTAACCACACCAGTAAATGTCTAGAAGGAGCTGAGTATCACAGTCATTTTAAAGCTGCCTAATTGGTGCTTATTATGCTTTTATTGCTGCTCCGTGACATCCACAGGTGTTTTCAATACCTGATTGAAAACACTTGAATGAACCTCTGTTCTTCAGAGTGGTAGTCTTTAAGGGGTTTAATAATTGTGTCAATGAAGAATTCGCAAAAGAAACATTTACTACTGTATTACAAAACCAATTGATGTCATTTTAGTTGCATATGGTTCTTTAAAAAGTCCTTGTAGTATTTCATTCTGAATACAATTACAAATGTACACTAAATTCCCTAAAACCCTTTACAGCATTGGGGGTTGAATAATTTTGAACACAACTGTATATATATACACAGTATATATACACACACAAAGCATAAGGATGTATACAAAGATCTATACAATGCACACAAACAGATATATACTGCAGACACTGCATATATACAGAGCACACACACAGATATACATTATCTCACAGAAGTGAGTACACCCCTCACATTTTTTAAATAATTTAAAATATAATATAAAAATAATACATGTATAAAATAACCTTAGCCCTATGGCTAAGTACACCAGCAGAGCACTGGTGAGACCTCACTTGGAGTACTGTGTGCAGTACTGGAGACCGTATCTCCAGAAGGATATAGACATCTTAGAGAGAGTTCAGAGAAGGGCTACTAAAATGGTGTATGGCTTGAAGGAGAAAAGTTACCAGGAAAGGCTTAATGATCTTAACATGTACAGCTTGGAAAAAAGACGAGACAGAGGAGATATGATAGAAACATTTAAATATGTAAAGGGAATCCACAAGGTAGAGGAAGGGAGTATATTTAAACGGAAACAAAGTAGCAAAACAAGAGGACATAGTCTTAGATTAGAGGGGCAAAGGTTTAAAAGTAACATCAGGAAGCATTATTTTACTGAGAGGGTGGTGGATACATGGAACAGCCTTCCAGTTGAAGTGGTAGAGGCCAAAACAGTAATTGAATTTAAGCAAGCATGGGATAGGCATAAGGCTATCCTAATCAAAAGATAAATCTAGCTAAAGTATCCATGTAATTGGGCAGACTAGATGGGCCGAAAGGTTCTTATCTGCCGACATTTTTCTATGTTTCTATGTTTCTATGGCTACATATCACGGCCCCATAAGTGCCTTAGTCAATTTAACAATCACATGATCTCCATATTCACACCTATTTCACCATAAACATATAAATAAGACATATTAATTATCTACACATACCGCGACACAAGAATAAATTATGCAGTATTATAAAAATAAAATAAATAAAAAGTTTAGCTATCACAATTACACTATACATCATAATTATTCACTAAAAGGAACAACAGGAAAGTTTTTTTTTTTTACACGTAATACACATCATATCATTGACAGGTGTAGTGTTATAATTAGGATCCATAACAGTTAGCCAATTAACCACAAATATTTATTGAGAGTATGTAAATTCGGTTCATTTATCAATCTATAATATAGCAGAGATCCCAGTAGTGTCTTTAACCACTTCGATGCTGAGGACGCGCTCAGCGCGTCCTCAGCATTCCCACTGGTATGCGGAAGACGCGCTGAGCGCGTCCTCCCATTGGGGTCAGCGTTCGGCCGGGTTCCGGCCGATTGCTGGCCCCCCCGGTGCGGGCTGACATCCTCGATGTCAGCCCGGCATCCGGGACCGCAACCGCCGGAATTAGGTGTCATCGCGGCAGCGCGATGACACCTAATTCAGGCGCCCCCCCCCGCATGTGCGGAGGAGGCGCCTGAAAGGGAGGGGGGGAGGTCCTTCGGACCTCTCTCCCTCCCGATCGGCGGCTCTGCGGGGGTTAACCCAGGCATCATTTGGAAGGGCACAGCCTGCCCTTCCAAATGATGCCTGGCATTAACCCCTGGGGAGCTGGATCGCGAATCGGCGCTGAAAAGCGCCGGTTCGCGATCCTTTCCCGGAGCTGGCCGACATCTTGGATGTCGGCCAAGCCTCCGGGAACTCCCCCTGAGGACTGGCGTCATCGTGCGTAGCACGATGACGCCAGTCCTGGACTTAACCCCTAACTGCCACCAACTGTGGAGATAGGGAGTTCCAATGAACTCCCTATCTCCCGATCCGTGGCAGTTAGGGGTTAATGTTTGGTATGGTTGGATCGGCCAGAGCATGGCCGTTCCAACGATACCAAACATGAAAGTGAAAAATGTTGTAAAAAAAAAAAAAATGAAAAAAAATATAAAAAAATAAATAAACACTTTTTTTTTATTTTTTTTGGTTTGTTAATGCAGCAATATTGTTCCCATTTCAATTATAATGTGAACAATGATGCTGCACTAACGATTTTTGTATGCGGTGCGTTTGTTAAAAATAGTGTAATTTTCCCCAAAAAAAATGTAGCGAGACCCCATCTCTAATTTTTTTAACAAGCGCACCCCATACAAAATATAACCGCAATTGTTCGCATGTTAAAATGTGAAAAAAAACACTTTACACATTGTAAATTATTGAAAATACATATTTTATTGCATTTTTTGTTATAATATACAGACATGACATAACGTATACATATAATAATGACATATTATGAATCTACCGAGTCTGACGGAAAGAACGATATATAATATGTCTGGGTCATATACTAAAATAAGCCTTCAAAACGCATTTAAACATGATGAGCAAAACCGGTAAAAATGACCTCAGCACAGGGGCGGGAAAAGCCTCAGCAGCGAAAGGGTTAATTACGTAGACCAGTGGTTCCCAACCCTGGTCCTCAAGTACCCCTAACAGGCCAGATTTTGCAGATCACCTTCGGTAAATGGAGACTGAATCCTGCAATCACTGAGCAGCAAATCATATCACCTGTGCTGTGCTTCAGATATCTGGAAAGTCTGACCTGTTGGGGGTACTTGAGAACCGCGGTTGGGGACCACTGATGTAGACCATATAATGATGTAAAGGTTCTTAGTAAGTTATACCAGCTGATGAAGCTGTTCGACATGGCGAAAAGCGTCCTGGAGATGTAATTGTATTTGTTTTTTATTTTTACTTGTGTTCAAATTAATGTGTTTTTAAAGCCACATCCCTGAATACATGGTGGGTTTATGGATTTATCCAGTTGAGTGAAAAATCCACACGCGCTTATCTTCGAGCTATAGCAGCTCCACCAACAGTAAGTTGAAAATTGGCAAAAAAATGCGTCGACCTGAAAAAAACTCCAATTTACACCAAGAGAGCATTGCTGGGACCTTCTTGTCTCCCTATCCTTGGTATATGAACGGTGGTTTAAGAAAATATGTCACCAAGGTCTGATTTACCTGAGAAGTGAGAAAGCAACAAACCTAGAGGTGAAGAGCCACTCAGAGCCAGTGTTGGGGCTCTCTATTTGTGAGTGGGAAATCTACATTTACAGAGTGTCTCTTATGTGTATAATGTTCTGCACCATGATGTTTGGGAGAGACATGCTGACTGGGAGAGACACCACAACCTCAAAAGCAAGACCCTGAAGCTGAGCTGCAGCACGGTGGCCAAGACCATATAGCGGTTTAACAGGACAGGTTCCACTCAGAACAGGCCTCGCCTTGTCGACCAAAGGAGTTGAGTGCACGTGCCCAGCGTCATATCCAGAGGTTGTCTTTGGGAAATAGTGGTATTTATATCCCGAATAATACCTAATAAATTCTAAAAATAAAAAAAATTAAGAGACTTTTTTCTGCAAATGCAAAGAATAAATGTTAAATGTTGAATAAATATTTCATAGAAACAGAGAATTTTACAATTTGTCTCATTAAACCTGTCGAGCGAAACCACTGAAAATCAGGGTTAGACAGTAGGGTTAGAAATAAGAGTTAGAAATTCTAATCCTAATTTGTAACCCTAGCTTCTAACCCCAATTTGTAACCCTAGCATTTAACTCTAATTTCTAACCCTGATTTTCAGTGGTTGGTCCAACAGGTTTAGTCAGGCGAATCATATAGGTTTCAATGTGAAAAAATTGAATATTTATTCAACCGTTTATGTTTATTCTTTTCACTTGCAGGCATTTTTCAGGATTTTTTGGGTGAAATTGATGAACAACGAATTAATTCTGAAACGTGGAATCAATTTGTTGTATTTCACTTAGTTTTGTTTCGTTCCGTTTAGTTTCAGACGGATCCGATTCGTATTTCTGAAGTCTGAAATAAGAATTGGGTAAGTTTCGTCCGAATTTTGATTCGAAACAAAACACACATCTATAAATTATGTAAATCATCTGCTCCGGCATGACACACTGTAACTTGCCTCCTGCTTTACATACACAGATGTTGTGGTTGATGTTGCTATAAAAGTGACATTATAGCCGGAGATCTCACTGATCTGTGTCTGTCTCAGTGCAGAGATAGAAAGATGCTTTATCACACGTATCTGCTGGGGGGATTTTTACTCATTATTCAAGGTAAGACATTATTTTATTTCCACAATTTCCATAAAGAAAGTAACCAGATAGTGACGGTGACACTGATTAAATGCTGATTTCACACCATACAGGCAACAATAGAATTGATCATTATTTTCTCCTCCATCCCTCAGGTTCCTGTGGACAGTATGTGATGACTCAGAATCCAGAGTCTGTTACTGCGTCACCTGGAGATACTGTCACCATGTACTGTAAAGCCAGTAGCAGTTTGTACTATAGTGATAATGGCAAGAACCTCCTGAACTGGTACCAACAGAAACCAGGAGAACCTCCACAGCTTCTTATCTATTATGCAGACAGCAGACAGACAGGGACCCCAGCGCGTTTCAGTGGCAGTGGGTCTGGAACTGATTTCACTTTTACAATCACAGGAGTGTTAATAGAAGATGCAGCAGTTTATTACTGTCACGAGGGTGGCTGGCATCCTTTCTCACAGTGATACAGAGCCGTACAAAAAGCTTCCTCTTTCGCTTCCAGTGTCAGTTAATTGAATCGATACTGTAACATAAACATCATACGCTAAAAATCCCTTCATTACCAAGAGATTTTCCAGGAAACCACTGACTGGTGCCAGTGTTTTTTGACATATATATATATGGACACACTCAGTTAGGTCCATATATATTTGGACACAGGCAAAATTTTCATACCTTTGACTCTGTATGTCACCAGAATAAAATTAAAATGAAATAATCCAGATGAATTTAAAGTGCAGACTTTCAGCTTTAATTCAAGGGGTTGAACATAAATATCAAGTAGAAATTGAAGGAACTTCAGCCATTTTTATACACAGACCCCCATTTTCAGGAGCTCAAATGTAATTGGACAAATTAATATAATTATAAATAAAATGTTAATTTTTAATATTTTGTTGAAAATCCTTTACTGGCAATGACTGCGTGAAGTCTGGAACACATAGACATTACCACAGACTTGGTTTCCTCCTTTCTGATGCTTTGCCAGGCTCTAACTGCAGCGTCTTCAGTTCTTTGTTTGCGGGTCTTTCTGTCTTTAGTTTTGCCTTCAGCAAGTGAAATGCTGCTCATTTGGGTTGAGATCAGGTGATTGACTCGGCCATTGCAAAATATTCCACTTTTTTCCTTCAAAAACTCCTGGGTTGCTTTTTCACTGTGTTTTGGATCATTGTCCATCTGGTCTGTGAAGTGCCGTCCAATCAATTTTTGCTGCATTTGGCTTAATCTGAGTTGACAGTATATCTCTAAACACTGCTGAATTGACCCGGCTGTTTGTGTCTTCTGTCACATCATCAATAAACACCAATGACCCAGATTGACTGGAAGCCATGCATGTCCAGGTCTTCACACTGCCTCCCCCATGTTTTACAGATGACGTTGAGTGCTTTGGATCATTATCTGTTACAAGCCTTCTCCACACTTTTGTCTTCCCGTCATTCTGGTACAGATTAATCTTCGTTTCATCCGTCCAAAGAATGCTTTTCCAGAACTGGTCTGGCTTTTTTAGATGTGTTTTGGCAAAGTCTAATCTGGCTTTTCTATCCTTCAGGCTTATGAATGGTTTGCACCTTGTGGTGAACCCTCGGTATTTGCTCTTGTGAAGTCTTCTCTTGAGTTGTAGACTTTGACAATGATACGCCCACCTCCTGGAGAGTGTCCTGCACTCGTCTGGATGTTGTGAATGGGTTTTTCTTTGCCATAGAGAGGATTCTGCGATCATCCACCACTGTTGTCTTCCGTGGACATCCATGCCTTTTTATGTGCATTCTTCTTTCCTCAGAATGTACCAAACTGTTGATTTGGCCACTCCTAATGTTGCTTTTATCTGAGGGATTTGTTCTGGTTTTTGTTACGTTCTCCCAGCCAGGCCCACTGGTGCTGAGAGCTCTTCTCAGCCCTCATGGTTTTTAGGTTAATCTGTTTGGCTCTCCGCCCCTGGAGTCTCAGTGTCTGATCAGACCTGTGGTCACTTGACCTGCACTGCGGTCACATGACCCTGCACCACCCAGCAGCACACGTATTCCCATGTCAGAGAAAGCAAGGCGCAGGCTTTATAATCTCTGTTTCTATTGTGCCAGTTCGCTGCACTCCATAAATGTCTGTCTGCTAAAGCCAGTGCCCCCTGAGGCTGGCAAGGTGCCAGTGCACCCAGAGGCTGGCAAGGTGCCCACTGTGCTAACATCTCGCAGTCAGGCCACCAAAGGCAGACCTTGTATTGGGTCAGATGGCACCAGGCCCCACTACGAATCTAATGTTGTCAGATCCCCTGTACCGTCCAGGTCTAGGAGAACCCTTCCTAGGGTAACCAGGCCTGTGGAGGGGGCAACTGATGCTCCAGACCTAGCCATGCTTCCTGCTTATGGGTCAGATGGTGCCAGGCCCCGTTATGGGTCAGATGGTGCCAGGCCCCGTTATGAGTCAGATGGCACCAGGCCCCGATATGGGTCAGATGATGCCAGCCCCCTTATGGGTCAGATGGCACCAGGCTCCATTACGAATCCACTGTTGTCAGACCCCCTGTACCGTCCAGGTCTAGGAGAACCCTTCCTAGGGTAACCAGGCCTGTGGAGGGGCAACTGATGTTCCAGACCCAGCTGAGCTTTCTGTTTCTGAGCTCGAGGAACAAATGGAGTATGACTCCTTCTCGGCCATGGGGTCAGAGGATGAGGTCCATGGAGATTGCCCCATTATGGCTTCTCGTATGGGGCCTCTCCAAATGGCCAGACACCCTAATGGTGGTCCAGGGCGTCATATAGTTACAGTTTGTATTACCTGTGGTGCTGTTCGCCTATCCGTATCACCCACCACAATCCTCAAGCCTGGTGGCGAGGCCACGATCTTCAAGTCTAGCGGCGAGGCCGCCAGTGATGCCCGATGTTGGCAATATGCCACCCATGCCCGAATGCTGGTGCGGTGCAAGTGATGCCCAAACCTGGCGGTATGCCAGTTGTCATGTCTGTTCCTGGCGGGAGGCCAGTTGTCATGTCCGTTCCTGGTGGGAGGCCAGTCATGAGTTCTACTGGTGAGATGCCAGTATTGTCTGGTTCTAGTAATGAGAGGTCAGTTATATCTGATCCTATCAAGTTGCCTTCCATGTCGAGCTGCAAGGCAGCTGTACCCACAGTTTCTAGTCTCAAGACCACTGTGACCATGTCCCACAGTGGGTCCACTGAAGTCCAACCCAGTAATAAGGCACATATGGATAAGTCTGGTAGTGCCTCCACCAGTGCCATGTCATGCAATATGGTCATTTCCTCCAAGTCTCGTTCTAAGAGGAGACATAAAAGGGTGACCAACTCTAGTCTAGTTGGGTCCGAGGCTTGTCACGCTCTGTTCTAGGCCCGAGGAGGTCACACTCTGTTCTGTGCCCAATGAGACCATACTCCGTTCCCTTTATGAGGAGATCCAGGTAGTCTGACCAGTACTAAGCTTCCCATATCGAGCTCTGTGCCCAAGGGATATGTACGAACGCCTTCTAGGGTCTTGGTTCGTGAGGCACACTTGGCTGTGCTCCGGAGACATCCCAATATCTGGAGGGGGATGACAGAGGATTCTGACTCCGATTGAGCATGTGGCGAGTCTGAGGGGGACTTGTTTTTTGTTGTTGTGGGTGCCAGGGGTCACCCTTTTGACGGGGGGGGGATACTGTTACGTTTTCCCAGCCAGGCCCACTGGTGCTGAGAGCTCTTCTCAGCCCTCATGGGTTTTAGTGTTAATCTGTTTGGCTCTCCGCCCCTAGAGTCTCAGTGTCTGATCAGACCTGTGGTCACAATGACCTGCACTGCCCTATTTAAATGGCCAACAGTGCAATAGTTTCTTGATCCAGTATAGTTCTTCTTGCTGTGTTCCTGTATTTTGTATTCTGATTTTGACTCCTGGCCTTGTATCCTGACGATTCTTGAGATTACCCCTGGTACTGCATTATTGATTTCCTGGTTCATGACTCTTAGCTTTGTATCTTGACGTTCCTTGCGATATTTCCCTGGTACTGCATATTGGATTGCTGGTTTATGTTTTCTGTATTTTGCGTGTATCTAGTGCAGCAGCTCATTGTTTTGGTTTATAGAGACCACCTCAAGGATCTCTTTCTAGTTGTTGCTAGATATTCCTGTCTGTCAAGTCTGGTTAACCTCTGTTATTTAATTGTGTATATTTCCCACCCTGTACTCTGTATAGACAGAAGACCATCCAAGGACCTTACCCCAGTGCAGGGCCTTCCTCTCGTGTGTGTATACTGTCCTGTTTTGTCTGGTTCTATTGTATCCTGTGTACAGGGTTCTGCATAATGCAGAAAGATACATACCTGCCTAAAGGGCTAATTAAAACACACAGCACAAAAGGACCCCCCTTTGGCTCCTGAGGGGGGCAACCGTAACAGTTTTGAAGCCTTACAATGGCCTGCATGGACAGCTCGTTTGAACGCATGATGTAGGTTCACAGAAATAGATTCCAAATGGAAATACCACACTTAGAATCAACTCCAGACCTTCTACCTGCTTAAATGATGAAGAAATAATGAAGGAGTAGCCACACATGGCCATGAAACAGCTGTTGATTCAATTGTCTAATTACTTTTGGCCCCTTAAAAAAAAAAGGGGGGCTACTCTTAAGAGCAGGCAGGCACAATAGATGTCATCACGTCAGCGCGATGACGTCTATTACAGGCACCACCTCCGCCAATGCGGGGAAGGTGCCTGAAGGGGAGGGTGTGTCCTTGGAAGGGCACAGCCTGCCCTTCCAAGCGGTGGCTGCCTTTAACCCCATGGGGGCTGGATCGCGATTTGGCGCCAACAGGTGCCGGATCGCAGTCCCCTCCCGGAGCTGGCCGACATCTTGGATGTCGGCCAAGCTTCCGGAATCTCCCCCTGCCTACTGGCTTCATCACGCATAGTGCAATGACGTCAGTTTGGGAGTTATCCCCTAGCTGCCACCTATGGTGGAGATAGGGGTTCATTGGAACCCCTATCTCCTGATCCATGGCAGCTAGGGGTTAATGTTCGGTATCATTGAAACGGCCAGAGCATGGCCCTTCCAATGGTACCAAATATGACCACGTTGTATGTAAACAAAAAAAATTAAATTTAAAAAAAAATGAAAAGTTTTTTTTTTTATGCAGCAATAATGTTCTCATCTTCAGTTATAATGTGAACAATGATGCTGCACTAATGATTTTTTCTACAGGGGGCGTTTGCTAAAAATCTTGTAATTTAAAAAAAATTTAACGAGTCCCCATTTCTAAAAAAATTTTAACAAGCGCACCCCATAGAAAATATAAACGCAAAGGCTTCCATGATAAAATGTTAAAAAAAAAACACTTTACACACTGTAGATGATTGAAAATTCTAATTTTATTGCATTTTTTGTTATGGTCAGGCAGGACATGACGTATACATATAATAATGATATATTCTGAATCTGCCGGAAAAAAAGATATATAATATGTCTAGGTTGTATAATAAAATGTGACTTCAAACCGCATTGAAACATGATGAGCGAAACTGGTAAAAATGAGCTCAGCACACAGGGGTGAAATGGCTCAGCAGCAAAAGGGTTAAACCCCCTTTCTTCCCGATTCTGATGCTGGGTTTGAACTTCAGCAAGTCGTCTTTACCGAGTCTAAATGCATTGAGTTAGCAATGGAACAGGTGTACCTAATAAACTGGCCGGTGAGTGTAACTATATATAGGTCTCAAAGTGACGTGCATTTGCTGACTCACCCAAAGAAATCACCTCTTCTTTGCTTTACATGTAAATTGATGTTAATACATATCTGAGACGAAATATCAGTTATTCTTTACAAGGTGGAAAGCCTGCCCAGAGGGCAGTCTATTGTGGATATACTGCCCCAGCTCATGGATATATGCCCCAGCTCATGGATATACTGCCCCAGCATGTGGCTATACTGCCCCAGCTCGTGGATATATGCCCCAGCTCGTGGATATACTGCCCCAGCACGTGGATATACTGCCCCAGCACGTGGATATACTGCCCCAGCACGTGGATATACGCCCCAGCTCGTGGATATATGCCCAAGCTCGTGGATATACTGCCCCAGCACGTGGATATACTGCCCCAGCTCGTGGATATATGCCCCAGCTCGTGGATATACTGCCCCAGCTCGTGGATATATGCCCCAGCTCGTGGATATATGCCCCAGCTCATAGATATACTGCCCCAGCACGTGGATATACTGCCCCAGCACGTGGATATACTGCCCCAGCTCGTGGATATATGCCCCAGCTCGTGGATATACTGCCCCAGCTCGTGGATATATGCCCCAGCTCGTGGATATATGCCCCAGCTCGTAGATATACTGCCCCAGCACGTGGATATACTGCCCCAGCACGTGGATATACTGCCCCAGCACGTGGATATTGCCCCAGCTTGTGGATATTGCCCCAGCTCGTGGATATTGCCCCAGCTCGTGGATATATTGCCCCAGCTCGTGGATATTGCCCCAGCTCGTGGATATATTGCCCCAGCTCGTGGATATTGCCCCAGCTCGTGGATATATTGCCCCAGCTCGTGGATATTGCCCCAGCTCGTGGATATATGCCCCAGCTCGTAGATATACTGCCCCAGCACGTGGATATACTGCCCCAGCACGTGGATATACTGCCCCAGCACGTGGATATTGCCCCAGCACGTGGATATTGCCCCAGCTTGTGGATATTGCCCCAGCTCGTGGATATTGCCCCAGCTCGTGGATATATTGCCCCAGCTCGTGGATATTGCCCCAGCTCGTGGATATATTGCCCCAGCTCGTGGATATATTGCCCCAGCTCGTGGATATTGCCCCAGCTCGTGGATATATTGCCCCCCAAGCTCTGATGGATATGGCCCAGCTCAGACCCCAGACCAGACATGGGGCGGCTGTTCAAATGCTCTATCGGCATTCGGACAGCCGCCCCTGGAGCTCCGGCATACTTACCTGCTGAGCGGCGAAGGGAAAGTTTCCCCGCTGCTGCTCGTTGAAGGACCCAAGTCGCGGTCACGTGGGAGTCCCACGTGACCGCGGCTTGGGTCCTTCAAAGAGCGGAAGCGAGGGAACTTTCCCTTCGCCGCTCAGGGGTTGGATGCGCGCGGCAGCCGGGTAGAGGCTGCGAGCGCAGCCTCTACCCGGCTGCTGTGTGCATCTTGTAACCGCCGCGGCGAGCACACAGCCGGCTCGTGCCGCGGCGGTTGCATGCGTGCGCAGCCAACCGCCGCTGGTTGCGCGCGCATGCGCAGAGTAAGGCTTGGCGACGGACACGCCAAGCCTTACTCTTTTATAGTATAGGATATGTTGACTTACTACATTTGTTCTGTTTTTATCCAAGTCCTTGAGTGTGTACGTATTGCGGTGTGTGTGTATATATACACAGGTGCATCTCAATAAATTAGAATGTGGTGGAAAAGTTCATTATTTCATTAATTCAACTCAAATTGTGAAACGCGTGTATTACATAAATTCAATGCGCACAGGCTGAAGTAGTTTAAGTCTTTGGTTCTTTTAATTGTGTTGATTTGGCTCACATTTAACAAAAACCCACCAATTCACTATTTCAATAAATTAGATTACTTCATAAGGCCAATAATAAAAATATTTTTTAGTGAATTGTTGGCATTCTGGAAAGTATGTTCATTTACTGTAAATGTACTCAATACTCGGTGCTCCTTTTGCTTTAATTACTGCCTCTATTGGGCATGGCATGGAGGTGATCAGTCTGTGGCGCTGCTGCTGAGGTGCTATGGAAGCACCTCCAAAACAGAAGGGAAATATTTCATTTTTTTAAAATTTTGGGGTTAAAATTGTATATTTTCTCAGAGAAATGCAGTAACAGGTTCCCATTTCATTTTTTTGTTAATAAGAATTCCCTATAGAATATGTAAGAATTTATATTCTTACAAATACATAACCACAAAAGGTTTCAATGACAAGATTTGAAAAAAAGAATTTTACACATTAAAATCTGAATGGAAATTTCCTCACACACAGTATCTTCCTGGTTAGATATACCCGTATCTGCACTATTAAATAACCTAAAATATGTTTTTATTTCACTAAGGCTGGGGTCAGACGAGCGCAATGCGAACGCGCGTTTAGGCGCACTTAATCACGGCCGTAGTAGCAGCAAGTGCCAGGCAATGACGGCCAATATACGAAGTACGGTCGCACAAAAGTCCGGGTGCGCAACGCAAGTGGAAAACGAACGCATTTTTTCGAGAACGTTAAACTGCTAGTACTGACGTACAGAGTGCGCTGCGTCCGCATAGCGGCGTGTGTGCGTGAATTGGAGATGTCAGACACTGCTAATGTCCGGCCAACATAACGTCCAGATGCACAAAGTGTTTTATTGATGATCCGAACAAAATCACGGATGCAAATGCGCATCGTATGACCGCTATCGCGTACTCCGTGAAAAAATGCGTCTATTTGTTCGAACGCACTTTTTCACAGACAACGCGAAAATGCGTTCGTCTGACCCTAGCCTAAATTCCAAAAAAAGCCCACCAAAATCTTCTGCTCCAGCCCCATAAAGATCTTAATCCGGCCCTGGTGGGTAGAGAAGCAAGTTAAAGGTTGAGAACAGTCTTTTGGGGTTGAAAGAAAGTGAGGATATAAGAGAGGAGAAGTAAGTTTGTTTGGCGAGGTGAAGAGCAGTTTTATAAGAGCGGAGAAGGAACTTATAGCTGATGAAGTCGGCTTCAGAGTGAGATTTCCTCCTGACACGCCCAGCAGCGCGTGAGCATCTCTGCAAGTAGTGCGTCTGCATAGAGTGCCAGGACTAAAACTGGCGACGTGGACTTGTGTGCAGTTGGTGGACTTGTGTGCAGTTGTTTAGGAGCAACAGAGGCTTCCAGGAGGTGGTCTCAGAAAGTGGATTTCCACTTTCGAAGAAGTGGGCTTATACTAAATGTGGGTGTGGTCTAATTAACCCTTTCGCTGCGGAGGCTTTTCACGCCTCTGTGCTGAGGTCATTTTTACCGGTTTTGCTCATCATGTTTAAACGTGTTTTTAAGGCTTATTTTAGTATATGACCCAGACATATTATATATCGTTCTTTCCGTCAGACTTGGCAGATTCATAATATGTCATTATTATATGTATACGTTATGTCATGTCTGTATATTATAAAAAAAATGCAATAAAATATGAATTTTCAATAATTTACAACATGTAAAGTGTTTTTTTTTCACATTTTAACATACGAGCAATTGCGGTTATATTTTGTATGGGGTGCGCTTGTTAAAAAAATTAGAGATGCGGTCTCGTTACATTTTTTTTTGGGGAAAATTACGCGATTTTTAACAAACGCACCGCATACAAAAATCGTTAGTGCAGCATCATTGTTCACATTATAATTGAAATGGGAACAATATTGCTGCATTAACAAACCAAAAAAGAAAAAAAACTTGTTTATTTTTTTTTATAATTTTGTTTTTAATATTTTTATATTTTTATTTTTAATTTTTATTTTTTAAAAAAAACTTTTTTCACAGTCGAGTTTGGTATCGTTGGAACGGCCATGCTCTGGCCGATCCAACAGTACCAAACTTTAACCCCTAGCTGCCACGGATCGGGAGATAGGGGGTTCATTGGAACCCCCTATCTCCACCGTTGGTGGCAGCTAGGGGTTAACTCCAGGACTGGCGTCATCGTGCTATGCACGATGACGCCAGTCCTCAGGGGGAGTTCCCAGAGGCTTGGCCGACATCCAAGATGTCGGCCAGCTCCGGGAAAGGATCACGAACCGGCGCTTTTCAGCGCCGATTCGTGATCCGGCTCCCCAGGGGTTAATGAGAGCCACCGTTTGGAAGGGCAGGCTGTGCCCTTCCAAGCGGTGCCTGTATTAACCCCCTGCTCCCCGGCGATCGGGAGGGAGAGAGGTCCGAAGGACCTCCCCCCCCTCCCTTTTAGGCACCTCCTCCGCACATGCGGGGGGCGCCTGAATTAGATGTCATCGCGTCGCCGCGATGACATCTAATGTCCCCGCCGGGCTCCCGAGTGCTGGGCTGACATCCAAGATGTCAGCCCGCACCGGGGGGGCGCAGCAATCTGCCGGAATCTGACGGATTGCTGCCTCCTGTGCTCGGACACGCTGAGCGCGTCCGTAGCACAGGAGAACCACTTGGCTGGACGCGCTGAGCGTCCATAGCAGCCAAGTGGTTAAGAGAGCGGCTTCAGGCACCCCCCCATTTAAGGCTCGGGTCAGACGAGCGCAGTGTTCATGTCCGTGTTGCCGCACATTTTAAAGTCCGTGGTAGCATACAATTATGATCAATAGAGACCCACACACGAAGTAAGTCCGCACCGAACTGCGGACGCACAACGGACGCGGCAAACGAACGCAAGTTAGGCAAGAAAGTAAAACCGCTAGAACGGACGCGCGGAGTGCGCCACGTCTGCATAGCTTTGTGTGTGAGTGATGGAACGTAGTCAGGCGGACTGCATTGATACGTCCAGCATTTTGACGGACAAAATGTTTTTTCATATTAATTTTATTTCCCATCTACATCAGTCAAAACAAATGTCAGTCACAAAAACGGACCGTGTGGCCACTACCTTGTCGTCAGGCAGAAAGTACGTCCGTTGTGCGCGGACGCACAGTCTGCTGAGAATGCGTTCGTCTGACCCTAGCCTTAGACTTCACCAGCCGCCACTGTTGTGGACAACAATTAAAGACAACTCAACACCCAAACCTTACACATTTTAGTCTCCCCCATTTTTTGTTTTATTGGTTTTAAATACACACCCTTGTTTGTGCACCTTTATGAATATGTGGTATAGAGTGAATGAGCGGAACTATAGTTTTATTGTTTTTATGAGATTTATGCAATAAAGGTTATATTTTATTAATATACAAGAGGATGCATTTATGATGAGGAATCTTCTAGACTCCAGCGAGCAATAACAGACCAAGGGCTCTATTACAATCTGGGCATTAAAACGCGGGCGCAAAGGAGGAAAAACTGCACCTGCAGTTTTCCCCCTTGCGCCTGGTTTTTAACACCAGATTACAATGCAGGCGCAAAATAATGCTGCCTGCATTGCAGCGCCCGTTAAAAATCAGGATGCTCGTGGCAGCGTTGAGCGCAGCTGCGAGCATCCACTCGCTGGAGTCCATTGGACTCCATTGAGGTCCTCTCTACCGGTCACGAGACCGGCCGGATCTCGCTTCGCGAGATCCGGCCGGTCGGCGTAGGGATATGCAGGGAGATATGCAGGGGGACTTTTTCCCCCTGTCTTTCCCTGCTCCCGCCGGCCAGAGGAGGCAGCCAGAGCCGTGGTCCTCGACGCGGGACACAGGGTAAATATGTGATTTTTTTTTTTTTACGCTGGTTTAAGCTGGTGTTAACGGATTCTGCACCAGCGGAATCAGTTAACACCAGGTCCTGGCTCTGGTTAACTTTTCGTTGACCAGAGGCAGGTGTTAATCAGCGCTGGGACATTGTAATCCAGAGCTGATTAACACTTTGCGCTCCCCATGTTAAATATAGGGAGCGAAAGTGCAGTGACCTCGCGCAGAGGAGCGCAAGATTCCAAACGCTAATGGGTTTTTTAACCCGTTTGCTTTTGGATCATAATAGCCTGCTAATACCGCAGGTAAGTTGGTAACGGTAATGCTCACGCAGGTGAGTGCTACCATTAGCATTAGGTATGTAATAGGGGCCCAAGTTTTTTAAGTATTGTACCAATATAATTAAGCATAGTAGCAATATATGAAATACGACTGTTATTGCATAGGCACTTTATGGCATTTGTGCTCTAAATTACCTTCTATTATTTAACCACTTGGCTTCTCAGCGCATCCAGCCATCCAGTGGTTCTCCTGTGTGGAGGACGCTCTGAGCGCATCCTTGCACAGGAGGCAGTGATCGGACAGTATTCCGGCCGATCCCTGCAGCCCCCCCGGTGTGGACTGACATCCTTGATGTCAGCCCAGCCTGCGGGACCCCGGCGGGCACAACAGTCTATTACAGGCAGCCCCCACCTGTGCGGAGAAGGTGCCTGAAGGGGAGGGGTCATTTGGACCTCTCTCCCTCCCGATCCGTGCAGGCCAGAATCTAAAGGCAGGCACCACTTTGAAGGGCACAGCCTACCCTTCTAAGCGGTGCCTTTGTTTAACCCCTTCGGGGCTGGATCGCAATTCGGCGCCGTATCTCGGTCCCCTCTCGGAGCTGGCTGACATCTTGGATGTCGGCCAAGCTTCCGGGATCTCCCCCTGATGACTGGCGTCACTGTGCATAACGACATGACGTCAGTTTGGGAGTTAACCCCTAGTTGCCACTTAGGGTTTTGCAATGAACCCCCTATCTCCTGATCCGTGGCAGCTAGGGGTTAATGATTGGTATCATTGGAATGGACAGAGCATGGCCTTCCAAACGATACCAAACATGACCATGTAAAATGTAAAACAAAAATAAACAAAATTTGTTTTTGTTTTATTAACGCAGCAATATATTCCCATTTCAATTATAAAGTGAACAATGATGCTGCACTAACGATTTTTTCTATGGGGGGGCGTTTGCTAAAAATCACGTAATTTCCCCCCCCAAAAAATTTAATGAGTCCCCATTTCTAATTTTTTTTAACAAGCACACCCCATAAAAAAATATAACCGCAAAGGCTCGCATGATAAAATGTGAAAAAAAAAACATTTCACACGCTGTAGATGATTGAAAATTCTACTTTTATTGCATTTTGTGTTATAAATATTCAGGCAGGGCATGACGTTTACATATAACAATGACATATTATGAATCTGCTGAGTCTGCCGGAAAGAACGATATATAATATGTCTGGGTCGTATAATAAAACGTGCCTTCAAATCGCGTTTAAACATCATGAGCGAAACTGGTAAAAATGAGCTAAGCACAGAGGCTTGAAATGGCTCAGCAGCGACAGGGATAAACTACATATTGCGCAAAAAAATAAATAAAAAATAAAAAAACACCTCTCTCGGTATCAGATTTTAACCACTTGGCTGCTATGGATGCGCTCAGTGCATCCAGCCAAGTTGTTATCCTGTGCTATGGTCGCGCTGAGCGCGTCCTAGCACAGGAGGCAGCAATCGGACGGGATTTCGACCGATTGCTGGCCCCCCCGGTGCGGGCTGACATCTTGGATGTCAGCCCAGCACTCCGGGACCCCGGAGGGGACATTAGATGTCATTGCGGCAGCGCAATGACATCTAATTCTGGCGCCCCCCTGTGGGTATGGACCTTCGGACCTCTCTCCCTCCCAATCGCCGGGGGCCACAGGGTTAAGGCAGGCACCGTTTGGAAGGGCACAGCCTGCCCTTCCAAACGGTGGCTGACATTAACCCCTGGGGAGCCGGATCACGATTCTATATATATATACTATAATAAGCTTTCAAAACGCGTTTAAACAAGATGAGCGAAACAGGTAAAAATGAGCTCAGCACAGAGGCGGGAAAAGCCTGAGCAGCGAAAGGGTTAAGGGTTATCTTGGGGAAATGCAGACTGAATCCTGCAATCACTGAGAAGCAAATCATATCACCTGCGCTGTGCTTCACATAACTTGAAGTAACCTGGCCTGTTATGGGGACCTGAGGACCAGGGTTGGGAACCACTTATCTTTGTAATGCAAAAGGACAAACAATAAAGGGATATTCCTTGTAATAATTAATACGTCACACAAATTAACTGTTACATTGCTGGCTTATCATAGCTGGAGAGATACAGAAATAGATAAGGATGGGGCATAAACTGTAATTTGCCTCTTATATAGGATCAGGATAATATGATATGCTATAGCAGTGGATCCAAACCCTGGTTCGCAGGACCTCTTAACAGGCCAGGTTTGATCTATGGCGTGCGCACAGCACAGGTGATCTATGGCGTGCGCAGACCATTTTAGTAGGGTGTGCACCCATGGAACATTTATTAATTACCTATCTATGCTTGGATAGTTTTGGACAGAACAGTTACTTTTAGTTAGGAATAACAATGTTTGTGCAGCGATACAGACCCTGTTCATACCATTTATCATGAACTAGATAAGAAACAGCCAAAATTCCAATATAGGGGCTCAAAGATGAACCCTTTACCCAACATTAGGGTGTGCCTGTATCTGTTTTGTGCATGAGCTGTTGTAACTTGCCTCCTGCTTTACATACACAGATGTTGTGGTTGATGTTGCTATAAAAGTGACATTATAGCCGGAGATCTCACTGATCTGTGTCTGTCTCAGTGCAGAGATAGAAAGATGCTTTATCACACGTATCTGCTGGGGGGATTTTTACTCATTATTCAAGGTAAGACATTATTTTATTACATATATAAATAGATTCAATCAGTGTAACCCGACAGAGGCAGCAGCAGTGATTTTCATGTTATTTCAGTGAAGACCATTTTAATTCAACATATTCAGTAATGATCATCATTTTCTCCTCCATCCCTCAGGTTCCTGCGGACAGATTGTGATGACTCAGAATCCAGAGTCTGTTACTGCGTCACCTGGAGATACTGTCACCATGTACTGTAAAGCCAGTAGCAGTTTGTACTATAGTGTAAAGTACAGTCAATGATGGTTACTGGCACTTCAATAGTGTATTTAAACACTATAAAAATGAAAAACGATAATAAAATCAAAATGAAATCAACGAACGAGTCCTAACGAGAATGGAGAAAGCAATGCAAGTTGTTTTTTTCATTTAACCCCATGATACAGCACCCACTCTCTTCCCTTCGAGTGATGGGAATAGATCATGTTCCCCCATTATCGGGAGCTGGTGATAGAGCCCTAGAATTATTAAAGAGAGAGGCGTTCTGGATTTTTACGCTTGACACAATCTTTTCCAAGGCGTTAAATGGAAAAAAGAACTTGCATTGCTTTCTCCATTCTCGTTAGGACTCGTTCGTTGATTTCATTTTGATTTTATTATCATTTTTAATTTTTATAGTGTTTAAATACACTATTGAAGTGCCAGTAACCATCATTGACTGTAATTTACTTCTACCGAACTAGTTATTTGAAGGGATTTGATATATCCTTTGGTTTATAGTATGGTGACTAGGCACTCAGCTGTGGTTTAATGACAGGCGAGTAGCTCTCACTCTTCCGGTTTTACGTTTACTTTGACTCACCTGTAATGTATTGTTGATTAACACTTCCTATGTATATATAGAGTGTGTTTTAATGTTTTTTACATGTCTTGATGAAAGTCCTACGGGACTGAAACATCAACGCTGTACCCATGATCCAAAAAAGGAATTTTATGAAGTAAGAAAGAGTCTCTGAGTTGAGGAACACCGAGAAATTTATATATATATATATATACAGTGGCAAGAAAAAGTATGTAAACCCTTTGGGATTATGTGGAGTTTTGCATGAATTGGTCATAAAATGTGCTCTGATCTTCATCTAAATCACAACAATTTTAAAAACACAGTCTGCTTAAAATAATACAACACAAACATTATATGTTTTCATGTGTTTATTGAACATAACATGTAAACATTCACAGTGCAGGGTGGAAAAAGTATGTGAACCCCTAGCCTAATGACTTCTCCAAGAGCTAATTGGAGCCAGGAGTGAGCCAACCTTGAATCCAATCAGTGTGATATTATTGGATGTGTTGCTGAAAGCTGTCCTGCCCTTTAAAAACACACACCAGTTTTGGGATTACTGGTTTCAAGAAGCACTGCCTGATGTGAACCATGCCTCGCAGAAAAGAGCTCTCAGAAGACCTACGATCAAGAATTGTTGACTTGCATGAAGCTGGAAAGGGTTACAAAAGTATCTCCAAAAGCCTTGATGTTCATGTGTCCACGGTAAGACAGACTGTCTACAAATGGAGAAAGTTCAGCACTGTTGCTACTCTCCCAAGGCGTGGTCGTCCTGTAAAGATGACTGCAAGAGCACAGCGCAGAATGCTTAATGAGGTAAAGAAGAATCCTAGAGTGTCAGCTAAAGACTTACAGAAATCTCTGGCACATGCTAACATTTTTGTTGACACTTCTACAATAAGGAAAACATTAAACAAGAATTGAGTACATGGGAGGACGCCACGGAGGAAGCCATTGCTGTCCAAAAAGAATATTGCAGCACGTTTGAAGTTTGCAAAAGAGCACCTGGATGTTCCACAGCACTACTGGCAAAATATTCTGTGGACAGATGAAACCAAAATTGAGTTGTTTGGAAAAAACACACAACACTATCAGGGATATTCAAAGAGCTCCGAATTGCTTGAGAAAGGTAACCGAACGCTGAAAATCAGTGTTCGGTTACCTTTCCTGGCCATTCGGCTATCCAGAGAGCAGGCAATTCGCCAAATCCTGGCGAATTGCCTGAACATACGATGCCTGTTCAGTGCCTGTTCGAGGGCAGTGGAATCCCCATGAAAATGCACTGCTTCGGCTATTCAGAGAACACAAACCAGCAGTGAAAGGTTCCCCTAATGCCCTGCCATTCGGTGGTTTAATTCGGCAAGTTAATTCAGGAGAATCCCATAGACTTCAATGTTAAAAATATTCCCGTTTTAATTCAATATCTAATAAACCGTTCATTATAAAATTCTGCAGTAAAGAGTCTCTTTATTTATAGATTTTTTAGGATATTTTAAGCATTTTTATTAATTTTTTTTTAACCCTTTCGCTGCTGAGCCTTTTCACACCTCTCTGCTGAGCTCACTTTTACTGGTTTCGCTCATCATGTTTAACCGCGTTTTGAAGCCTTATTTTAATATATGACCCAGACATATTATATATCGTTCTTTCCGGCAGACTGTGCGGATTCATAATATGTCATTATTATATTTATACGTTATGTCATGTCTGTATAGTATAACAAAAAATGCAATAAAATTTGAATTTTCAATAATTTACAATGTGTAAAGTGTTTTTTTTCACATTGTAACATGCGATCGTTTGCGGTTATATTTTCTATGGGGTGCGCTTGTTAAAAAAATTAGAAATGAGGAATCGTTACTTTTTTTTGGGGAAAATTACGTGTTTTTTAGCAAACGCCCCCCATAGAAAAAATCGTTAGTGCAGCATCATTGTTCACATTATAATTGAAATGGGAACAATATTGTTGCACTAATAAAACGGAAAAAAAAAACTTTTTTTTTTAAATTTTTATTTATTTATTTATTTATTTACATTTTACATGGTCATGTTTGGTATCATTGGAAAGGCCACGCTCTGGCCGTTCCAATGATAGCAAACATTAACCCCTAACTGTCACGGATCGGGAGATAGGGGGTTCATTGGAACCCCCTATCTCCACTATAGGTGGCAGCAAGGGGTTAATTTCAAAACTGGCGCCATCGCGCTCTGCGCGATGACGCCAGTCATTAGGGGGATATCCCGGAAGCTTGGCCGACATCCAAGATGTCGGCCAGCTCCGGGAGGGGACCGTGATACGGTGCAAGTTAGCGCCATATCGCGATCCAGCCCTCTAGGGGTTAAAGACAGCCGCCGCTTGGAAGGGCAGGCTGTGCCCTTCCAGGCGGTGCCTGTCTTTAATCGCTGGCCCTCGGGGAAGGGGAGATGGAGAGGTCCGAAGGACCTCCCCCCCTCCCCTTCAGGCACCTTCCCTGCAATGGCAAGGGGGTGCCTGAAATAGACGTCATCGCGCATGCGCGATGACGCCTATCGTGCCCGCCGGGGTCCCGGAGGTTGGGCTGACATCGATGATGTCAGCCCGCACCAGGGGGCTCAGCGCGTCCTCCACAGCGAAGTAGCAATGCGGGTGGACGCGCTGTGCGCGTCCACCGCATTGAAAGGGTTAAAAAAGTCAGATATTTTTATTTTTTTTAAGTTCACTTATTTTTTCTGTAACAGCCCTTTTTATTATCATTCCCTGGACCTCATATGCAAATTTCAGACATTTTCGCTCAGTAGTTTCTTTGCAAACAGCGTTTCATTTTTCACACACACGATTTTGCTAATTTATTCACCTCCCTCGTCTGCGGTCTCAGCTGCTTCGGCTGTGTTCGGCTCCGGCTCGGGCTTGGTTTTTGGCAGGTTAATCCAGATGTTTTTGTGGCTTTTCTGCGTGCATTCGGTGGGTTTTGCGGTTAGTTTTCGTCAGGTTTGCGGCATCCTTTCCCTGCAATTCGGGGACCCTGTGGTGCTTGCCGAATACACCGCAGGGTCACCGAAATGGGAGCGGCAAAAGGAACCGAACTGAAGAGAACGAAAAGACACCGAACGTGCGGTGACTTTTCTAATCTCTTTGAATAACCCTGTATGTGTGGAGAAAAAAAGGCACAGCACACCAACATCAAAACCTCATCCCCACTGTAAAACATGGCAGAGAGAGCATCATGGTTTGGGGCTGCTTTGCTGCCTCAGGGCCTGGACACATTGTTGTCATTGATGGAAAAATGAATTCCAGAGTTTATCAAGACATTTTGCAGGGAAACGTAAGACCATCTGTCCACCAACTGAAGCTCCGCAGAGGATGGGTGATGTAACAGGACAATGACCCAAAGCATACAAGTAATTCAACAAAAGAATGGCTTCAACAAAACAAAATACGCCTTCTGGAGTGGCCCAGTCAGAGTCCTGACCTCAACCCGATTGAAATGCTGTGGCATGACCTTAAGAGAGCGATTCACACCAGACATCCCAAGAATATTGCTACACTGAAACAGTTTTGTGAAGAGGAGTGGTCCAAAATTACTCCAGATCGTTGTGCAGGTCTGATCTGCAACTACAGGAAACGTTTGGTTGAGGTTATTGCTGCCAAAGGAGGGTCAACCAGTTATTAAGTCCAAAGGTTCACATACTTTTTCCACCCTGCACTGTGAATGTTTACATGTTCTGTTCAATAAACACATGAAAACATATAATGTTTGTGTTGTATTATTTTAAGCAGACTGTGTTTTTCAAATTGTTGTGACTTAGATGAAGATCAGAGCACATTTTATGACCAATTCATGCAAAACTCCACGTACTCTCAAAGGGTTCACATACTTTTCTTGCCACTGTATATGTAAATTCGGTAGACCGTGTTAGTCCAGATGCCAAAATTACGAGTATGGCAGTACGTAGTGATACCTTTTTTATTGGATTAATGTTACATTTAAAAGACAAGCTTTCGAGTGTATTCCCAGGGTTTGCACTCACGGTTCACCTTGTTGCTTCTCCTTAGTACCCGGTGCTCAGCAGTGGCCTCTATTGAAATACCATATTGAAGGTATGCCAGCACTCTGGGATTTCTCAAAAATTCTTTATTATTCCGTTAAAAAAATGAACGTTTCAGTTCCCACAAGGAACTTTCCTCAGGACAGACATATATTACACAACATCAATGCTTCAATTTATATACAAAACAAACAGCCATTCTCAATTACTCACCCACCCGGTGTGCAAGATCGCAATCTACCACCCACTCTCTGTCCTGTGGCACTACGTAATGACCCTGCTGTGTATAGTGTTTACCACACCTCCACCAATAGGTCAGCAGCGCCTGTAAATCTATGCACCACAGCAGGCATGTACTGGCCATCGGGAGCACCCGGAGAATCCAGAGGGGCCGATGGGTCAGTGGGCCGGCTGAGCCTGGGGGATGCTTTTTTTTTTTTAAACTTAGTCCAGCACTTAGTATAACCAGGACTGGATAACACTAGTGTGGAATGTCAACACTTGTTTCAAAGGCTTGAAGGATTTCTGCATTGCAGGGGTGGGTTAGGGGGGCTTCCTTGGTCACCCACACATGGATTCTGGAGCTGGCTATGGCTTTATTATGTGTAAAGGAGCAGAATCCACAGAGACTGCGAGGATTCCGCTCCCATTTTATTTACAGCTTCTCCTTCCAGTGACTAGTGGCTTCAGAGATTGAAGTCAGCAGCAGCTGGAGCACCACATGTTGCTACAAACCTCTAATGCCTTTGCTGTGACCAGGAGCCATCCCCAAAATGTGAAAATACGTAAGGTATTGACTAAACATGCCAAGTGATGGTGAATCCCACCCTTAGATCTTATACCTCGAAACTGATGCGTCTCACAGCCAGGCATGCAGGGAGCCGTAAATCTGACAGATCCTCTGATCTGACAGTCCCTCTCTTCTGCTCCCTTTCTATAGCCTATTAAGCCGGAGCTCAGTGTGGCAGTGCTGTGCTTTCTCTATAGGAGCACTCAAGGGGTTAATTATCACAGGAGTCTGCAGAGCTCAGGAAAGTATTTGCTAATCAGCCATAGCCATGTAGCAGGGAGACATGTCCAAATTCTAGGTCAAAATAGCCAAACCAGAAAAATTCTCCCATTTATCTCACTTTCCAAATTGGCTATTTGGTCTAGATTGTTCATTCTCCTGGCAATTCAAGGTTTTCACCTCTCTCTGAATAACCCTGTATGTCACAGTTCTGAGCCCCTTCTTAGAAGTGTACCCGAATTACATTTTATTAGCTTATATTTTAATATTTATCATATGATTTATTTTTTATAAAATAATTTAATCAATATTCTAATTTAAATTATGTATATTTTATTGCATATTAATTTTAATTGTTCAAATTACATTTACATGAATATATAATTCATATTAAAATACAATTTATTTTAATAATCGATAATTATTTTTTAATTCTATTGCTGTGCAGCTCTGTGATACGCTCATACACATCGTACATTACTGTGGGTTTTATTTATGTGGCACTCTGTGATACGCATCAACATGGTTTGGTGTGCATGGGGGGGTCAGTATTTCATCCTTGGATCCAGGCAGCACAATGTCATGTGCTGGCCCTGCTCCAGTCCATATCAATATATTAACCCGGCCCTGTGTGTTTGCGTATCGGAGTGGGCCGGTCTAGATGAAGTCCAGGGCTGTTTTTTTTGTCCCAGTCCAGCCCTGACCACAGGGAGTTGAGCATAGAGGAAACAGGACTGAGAAAGGAAAAAAATAGCACCACCATCTCTGTAAAAATAAAAACACAAATTCCCAAACAGTTTATACAGTACCCTTCATCATTTAACAATATACTGCACATTTATAGAACCCTAGAGAAAATATACATTGACAAGTCCTCCTATCACTAACCCAATCCAGCTAGTCTTTATACATATATTGAGTACATATTCCGCTCATTGATTCCTTTAGGATATACAGTACCCAGTCTGTGTATCTGTTACCGCTAAAGCTCGAAAGCCGTGTATGTGCACATTACCTACTATAGCTAATCTGCAGATTTGCACCGTTAAAGTGCGGAATCAAGAGTTTTCCGCATTTTACCTAGGTAATGTGCACATTAGGCTGGCCGTCCACTGGAACCGTTTTCGTGCGATGGTGCGATCATCCAATATCGTCCGTCGTCGTACGTCCGATCCCGTAACATGAATGTGAATGGAACCGTCGTCCATTGCGGCAGACGTCCGACAGCAGACTTCTGGAGACCACATCAGATGGGCGATCTCACCTAGCAGGCTGGGAGTTCAGAACGATTAGGCAAGATGGACATTGATAAACTCATTAGGGGAGTTAAAAAAATAACTCATTTATATTGTTTTTGCTGTTTTTTTAACTCCAATTGAAAATAAATGATGCAGACATGATGCAAGTTTACCAAAACACCCTTTGTGCATGGTGGGACTAGCTGTGTAACATGGTGGGACTAGCAGTGCTGCTGCACAAAGGGGTTTATTCACTAAGCACTGATATGCCACCCGAAGGGCACTGAATCTTGAATTTTCCTATACGGTGCAATTTTGTTGCTGTTTGTACTATAAAAATGATGGCGATTCCCCCGACACCTCCCTGCTTTACTCCGTTTGCTTTACTCCTATGGCTTAGTGTCTTATTATAAAAATAATGTGAGTAAGACGCAAGCTTTGCCTCTGTATATCCCTGCTCCTTCTCTCTTTTCTTTACAAGCTTCGTATCCCTTTGACTGGAGAACATCCTCTTTGAAATATCTGGGAATCTCTTTAGCTAAATCTAGAGGGTCTGTCCTTAAGCTAAACTACCACCCCCTCTTTGCTTCTATTGGCTCCCAGCTGACGTCATGGCATGCATTGGAGACTTCCTGGATGGGGCGCATGGCAACGCTTAAAATGTGCATCTTACCCCAAATTCTTTATTATTTTAGGAATATACCAGTTTTTATCCCAACCCATATGTTGCTTCGCTTACAAAAAATGCTCTATGCACATATCTGGAAGGGGAAACCACCACGCATTTCGGCGTCTACTATCACCGCGCCTCGACGTCAAGGGGGCTTGGGTTTTTTAATTATTATAGCATATTATAAGGCGGCGTTGTTAGCACAACTATTATCCTCTATGTTCCAACAGGATGTCCCACTTTGGCTACGTCTAGAAAATTCCTATATCGCTCCTTTCCACATCCACGATTTAATGTGGTACCCGACGATGCCAAATAGTAAACTTGTGGGCATTCTTCCCGCTTCCTCACTCTCCATCATGTCATGGCGTCAGTGGGGTAGACCGCTTATCCCACCCTTCTCTCTACTGAGCCTAGCCCCTTTGAGATTTCTGTGTCGCACTGTCCAGGACTTACATAGAAACATAGAAAAATGTCGGCAGATAAGAACCTTTCGGCCCATCTAGTCTGCCCAATTACATGGATACTTTACCTGGATTTATCTTTTGTTTAGGATAGCCTTATGCCTATCCCATGCCTGCTTAAATTCAATTACTGTTTTGGCCTCAACCACTTCAACTGGAAGGCTGTTCCATGTGTCCACCACCCTCTCAGACTTGAACCTTGACGGATGGTCGCAAAGGGGTCTTACCCATATTAATCAACTTTTTACACCCACCTCGATGAAAACCTTTCCTGACCTGATGTTAGAATTCGCTATATCAGCCAGAGAGTGTTTTACGTATCTTAGAGTGAAACATGCACTTTCCAGTCAAGGCTTACTTTCATTTAAGACGGCGGACCTAACGACTTTTCACAAACTCTGCATGGGAGGGAAGGTGAGGAGGAAACCTCTGTCTTTATGCTACGAATTTTTGCTGTCAGCACAGTCCAGCAGGAAATTACCCTATATGTCTCGGTGGGAAATGGACCTGTCTTTGACTATCTCCAGAGATGACTGGTGTTCTGCGACTGAAACGGTTTACAAATATACCAGGAGCACTAACTTGAGGGAATCGCATCTCAAGCTTGTTGTATAGATGGTACTTCACTCTGAACAGGTTAGCTCATATACCGGGACAGTCTGGACTGTGCTGGCGATGCAGAGCCAGCTCTGGCTCCCTCCTTCATATCTTTTGGCAATGCCCGCTGATTGTTGGCTATTGGAATAGAGTGTGTAGATTGATCTCTCATTGCACATACCTGGTTTTGCCCTTATGCCCAAAGCAGTACTTGTTACATATGTTGCCTACCACTATTCAAGTAAGACATAGGGCTATAATCTCTATTGTACTTAGTGTGGCCAAATCTACTCTCGCCCGACATTGGCGCTCGGCGTCATGCCCATCTATGAGGGAGGTCATGTTGTCTTTTGAAAGTGTATACCACTATGAGGAAATGTTTCACAGAGCCGCAGGTTCACACTCAGCTTCTCACTTTAATGATGTGTGGGAGGGTTGGAAATCTTTTGTCTCCTCTGGGAACTTAATTTAACGGAATTTAATTTAAATTACATTGAAATGATCTGTATTATCACGACTTTGTGTACCTTGTTGAGCAACCTTTTCTTATTTTTCACACTATGTGTTTGTAGACCTTAGATGCTGTACGTGGATTTTATTTTCTTTTATTTTCCTTTTATCTTCTTAAACTGTTGAAAATGAGGTTCTTGCGACTTTCAATGCTCCAATTTATACTTACATTGCATGACATGCCATTTCTCGTAGGGTCCTGCGAGACTCCTATTCTGTCTGCACTTTAAGTCACTGTCAAATACTATGTTATGTGAGAATTCTCAATAAAAAACTTTTAAATATTAAAAATGATGGCGAAATATGGTGCAGTTTGCTGCAGATCGCTGCACTTCGACAATCTGCAGCGGCTAAGAGCACGAATATCAGAGTGCAGTACTGCACTGAAGTGTTGGTGTCATGCCCTGATTTAAGGCATAGTTTGACAGATTTACAGACAAAGCGCATAGTAAAAATAATAGTAACAAAAACAAAAAAAGGACTGCACTGGTTCCAAAAGCAGAATGAACTTGTTTTTGCTTGTAAAACCAGTTCATTCTGGTTTTGGCAGCCATGTACTCCACCTCTGATTTTGATCTGGATCGTCTGTGGTTGCACGACAGATCGCACGCAGTGGACGACCCCTAGTCTGACCCGGTCGGACGACCGACGGTCTGACGAAATCGTTGGTCCAGTGGACGGCCAGCCTTAACGGCCTCCATATCGTTTAAGTTCAAAAGTTTGTTTCTCTCATGTCCTGTCCCTACACCTTCCCCCTCTCCCTCAATAAAACAATCCCTTGCTACTGGGCAAGGTTTGAGAAAATGTGATTGCAAATCTAAATGTATGACAAATAGGTGTGCTTGTTGCAAAAACCTAATTGCTATGTAATTCAAAGTGTCACCAATCTTTAGATTGCACTAAGAAATAAGCATGATTTTATCATATGTTTTGCAAATAGTAAGCATAATTTTAGCATGTTTTGCAAATTCATTTCCTTAATCGTAATAATATTTTAAACTGTTTGATTCTTTCTATTATAGATTTTTAATTGATTGATGATTGATTCTATCAACTAATTTGTTGATTGTATGAACTTGATTCTTTAGATATCGAAAAATAAATAAATAACATTAGATTCATTTAAGCGTACAGAAACTTTGCTGTTGTTCCAGCAAAGATCTTATTTTCACAAGTGCCTAGTGGGTAATTTGCAGATTATCTAGGTAATTTGAGAAATGAAACAATTTTCGGCACTTTGATGGATCACCCTAGTTAATCTGCACATTACGAGGGGTGATCTGCAGAATAACTGATTTCTGCACTTTAGCGGTAACATATCCACTGGGTCTCCTTCTGTAGGAGTGCCAGTGATCTCCTACAGAAAGATGATACTGTCAAGGATTTTTTTTTGAAGCCTTACAATGGTCTGTGTCACTTACATGGACAGCTCCTTTGAACGCATGATGTAGGTGCACAGCAACAGATTCCATTCCACATACCTGTTTAACTGATGAAGAAATAATGAAGGCGCAGCCCACCCATGAAACAGCTGTTGATTCAATTGTCTAATTACATTTGGTCCCTTGCAAAAGAGGGGATGGCTACTCTTAAGAGCTGTAATTCCTAAACCCTTCCTCCAATTTGGATGTACATACCCTCAAATTAACCCTGAGAGTGTGCACTTTCAGCACATATCCATTATATAACTATAGCTTGTATATGTTTTGGTAAATACCGGAAAAAACTAAAATTATGCCTGTGTCCAAATATAATTGGACCTAATATATAAATATATATACAGTTGTGTTCAAAATTATTCAACCCCCAATGCTGTAAAGGGTTTTAGGGAATTTAGTGTACATTTGTAATTGTATTCAGAATGAAATCCTACAAGGACTTTTTAAAGAACCATATGCAACTAAAATGACATCAATTGGTTTTGTAATACAGTAGTAAATGTTTCTTTTGTGAATTCTTCATTGACACAATTATTCAACCCCTTAAAGACTACCACTCTGAAGAACAGAGGTTCATTCAAGTGTTTTCAATCAGGTATTGAAAACACCTGTGGATGTCACGGAGCAGCAATAAAGCATAATAAGCACCAATTAGGCAGCTTTAAAATGACTGTGATACTCAGCTCCTTCTAGACATTTACTGGTGTGGTTACAAACATGGTGAAGTCAAGAGAATGGTCCAGGAAGACAAGAGAAGAGGTGATTACTCTTCACAGGAAGGGCAATGGCTATAAGAAGATTGCAAAGATGTTTAACATACCAAGAGAGACCATAGGAAGCATCATTCGCAAATTCAAGGCAAAGGGCACTGTTGAAACGCTACCTGGTCGTGGCAGAAAGAAGATGCTGACTTCGACTGCTGTGCGCTACCTGAAGTGTAGAGTGGAGAAAAGTCCCCGTATGACTGCTAAGGAACTGAGAAAAGATTTGTCAGATGTGGGTACTGAAGTCTCAGCTCAGACAATACGGCGCACACTGCGTAATGAATGCCTGCATGCCAGAACTCCCAGGCGCACCCCCTTGCTGTCTCCAAAGAATAAGAAGAGTCGACTGCAGTATGCCAAAAGTCATGTGGACAAACCACAGAAGTTTTGGGATAGTGTTCTGTGGACTGATGAAACAAAATTAGAACTGTTTGGGCCCATGGATCAACGCTATGTTTGGAGGAGGAAGAACAAGGCCTATGAAGAAAAGAACACCTTGCCTACTGTGAAGCATGGGGGGGGGTCAATCATGCTTTGGGGCTGTTTTGCTTCTGCAGGTACAGGGAAGCTTCAGCGTGTGCAAGGTACCATGAATTCTCTTCAGTACCAGGAGATATTGGATGACAATGTGATGCAGTCCGTCACAAACCTGAGGCTTGGGAGATGTTGGACCTTTCAACAGGACAATGATCCCAAGCATACCTCCAAGTCCACTAGAGCATGGTTGCAGATTAAAGGCTGGAACATTTTGGAGTGGCCATCGCAATCACCTGACTTAAATCCGATTGAGAACCTCTGGTGGGACTTAAAGAAAGCAGTTGCAGTGCGCAAGCCTAAGAATGTGACTGAACTGGAGGCTTTTGCCCATGGCGAATGGGCGAAGATACCCGTAGAGCGCTGCAAGACACTTGTGTCAAGCTATGCTTCACGTTTAAAAGCTGTTATAACTGTAAAAGGATGTTGTACTAAGTACTAAGATTGAATGTCACTTGGGGGTTGAATAAAACTGATAATGATGTGAGCACAGAAAAGACATTTGTGGTTATTTCATTATAAATGTTATGTTATATTTGTCTGACCTACACGTGCCTCTTTGATTTAATTGTAAGCAAGATGACTGAATGATCAAAATCAATGTCAAACTGGCCAAAACACTCAATTTCAGGGGGGGTTGAATAATTTTGAACACAACTGTATATATATATATATATCACACCATTACTCAGAGATTTTGGTCCATATTGATATGATAGCATCACACAGTTATTTATATATAGAGCACAGAATACATTGAGATGTCTCTCGTTTTCAAGTATGTCCTTGGTTCAAGAACATTGTATTTCTGTACCTACTGTAAAAATTCAAAGTAATAAAATGCAAGATATTAAATAATTTTAAATAATTTTTTTTTTAACCCTTTCGCTGCTGAGGCTTTTCCCGCCCCTGTGCTGAGGTCATTTTTACCGGTTTTGCTCATCATGTTTAAACGTGTTTTGAAGGCTTATTTTAGTATATGACCCAGACATATTATATATCGTTCTTTCCGTCAGACTCGGTAGATTCATAATATGTCATTATTATATGTATACGTTATGTCATGTCTGTATATTATAACAAAAAATGCAATAAAATATGTATTTTCAATAATTTACAATGTGTAAAGTGTTTTTTTTCACATTTTAACATGCGAGCAATTGCGGTTATATTTTGTATGGGGTGCGCTTGTTAAAAAAATTAGAGATGGGGTCTCGTTACATTTTTTTTGGGGGAAAATTACACTATTTTTAACAAACGCACCGCATACAAAAATCGTTAGTGCAGCATCATTGTTCACATTATAATTGAAATGGGAACAATATTGCTGCATTAACAAACCAAAAAAAAGAAAAAAAAAGTGTTTATTTTTTTTTTTTTATAATTTTTTTTTTAATTTTTTTTTATTTTTATTTTTAATTTTTTTTTTTTTTTACAAAATCTTTCACTTTCATGTTTGGTATCGTTGGAACGGCCATGCTCTGGCCGATCCAACCATACTAAAATTTAACCCCTAGCTGCCACGGATCGGGAGATAGGGAGTTCATTGGAACTCCCTATCTCCACAGTTGGTGGCAGTTAGGGGTTAAGTCCAGGACTGGCGTCATCGTGCTACGCACGATAACGCCAGTCCTCAGGGGGAGTTCCCAGAGGCTTGGCCGACATCCAAGATGTCGGCCAGCTCTGGGAAAGGATCGCAAACCGGCGCTTTTCAGCGCCGATTCGCGATCCAGCTCCCCAGGGGTTAATGCCAGGCATCATTTGGAAGGGCAGGCTGTGCCCTTCCAAATGATGCCTGGGTTAACCCCCGCAGAGCCGCCGATCGGGAGGGAGAGAGGTCCGAAGGACCTCCCCCCCTCCCTTTCAGGCGCCTCCTCCGCACATGCGGGGGGGGCGCCTGAATTTGGTGTCATCGGCCTGCCGCGATGACACCAAATTCCGGAGGCTGCTGTTCCGGATGCCGGAACCCGGCCGAACGCTGACCCCAATGGGAGGACGCGCTCAGCGCGTCCTCCGCACAGCAGCGGGAATGCGGAGGACGCGCTGAGCGCGTCCTCCGCATTGAAAGGGTTAAGTTTACTTATTTTTTCTGTAACAGCCCTTTTTATTATCATTCTCTGGACCTCCTGTGAAAATTTCAGACATTTTCGCTCAGTAGTTTCATTGCAAACAGCGTTTCATTTTCACAGATTCATACAAACGGTTTTGCTAATTTATTCACCTCCCTCGTCTGCGGTCTCGGCTGCTTCGGCTGCTTCGGCTGTGTGCAATCGGCTCCTGCTCGGGCTTTTTCCGTGGTTTTCGCAGGTTAATCCAGATGTTTTTGGGGGTTTCGGCGTGCATTCGGTGGGTTTTGCGGTTCGTTTTCGTCAGGTTTGCGGCAGCTTTTCCCTGCAATTCGGGGACCCTGTGGTGTTTTCTGAATACACCGCAGGGTCATCGAAATGGTATCGGCAAAAGGAACTGAATTGAAGAGAACGAAAAGTCACCGAACGTGCGGTGACTTTTCGAATCTCTTTGAATAACCCTGACTATCTTTAACATACTCTCACATACTCCAAAATACATTATATACAAAGAATTTATTGCTGCTGGAAGAAGACTGCAGAAACGTTTCCAGATTTTGGACAGATAATGTATGGAAAACAAATAGTGGCATTAATGTAAATATATACTGTATATGGGTGTCTATCTTGCAATGGATATAGACTGAGATTTATCTCAGATTACCGCTAGATCAGAATCTTCAAAAATATTTCTAACACTGCAGTATAGAAATATCATAAAGAAGAATCTGATAAAAGGATAATTTATCCTAAAGTATTTGTTGCAATGAAATACAAATATATATATTGAATTTAAAAAAGCTAATTAAGCAAAGACGCTATATAATCTACAATATAAAAAGCAGAAGATTAGAAGCTAAATTCTCGTTGTTAGGGGAGGATTCACTAAATAAGTTTTTATTACTTTTCATTCTAGAAATAGAATAAGTGATAGCTCATCTTTTGTTGATCCAGGAAGTACAAGTAGATATATATATATATATATACATATATATATATATATATATATCTACAAGATACTAGCTTGTTTTAAATATTGGTTTGCTGGGAATACATGTAAATTGTTTTCTTTAAGCAGGAAGTAAACTATCCATCTGTGTATTAGTTACTAACTGATGAAAGTAAATGGTATTAACCATATATACAGTTACTAACAGAATAGTATGCTAAAAGCTAGAGATCTGTGTGCTGATGGAGGGATGTTGTGTTTTATAAATCTTTGATTATGCGGTGAGATTAAAATCTTTTTGCATACGTAATAAATATATATATATTTTTATCTAAGCTGGTTGGTTCTATTTTTTAAAACTAAAACACGTACAATGAAAAGAATTTAGGAGAACTTCGGAAAAATATAAGCGAGATAAATATGTTGCTTATATCTCGTATAAGTTTCTTAGCTGTTAATATCTCCGACATAACACAGCGTATTAAAAGACATATCAACGTCAACCGTTAAATGGTCAAAAAAGTATATGTGTATATCTATATACCTATATATCTAAAAAGGAAATGTCCTGACTGACTGACTCAGCAACACTCAGCTCAAACTGTTTAACCTAGGCAGTTGAAATTGAAGGTACATTGTTTTTGTGACATAGGCACCCAGTAAGGAAGAATTTTTGGAAATTCTGACCCTAAGGGGGTGATAAAGGGGTTTGAATATTTTAAACAGGATACGCATAGCTCAAAAACCGAAGATGTTACAAACAGCAAAATTGGTATTTACAATCTTCTTGAAAAATAAAAAACATGTGTTTTACCGTTTCCCAAAAAGTCAACTGGGGAGGTGAAAAAAGGGGGGTGAAAACTTTTAGACAGGATACCGATATCGCAAAAACAGAAGATGTTACAGATGTGAAAATTGGTATTTAAATTCTTCTTGAAAAATTAAAAAAACTTTCATTTCACCATTTTCCAAAAATCCAGTGAGAGGGTGAATACTATTATTAGTATACCTATATTTAAAAAATCAAAGGTGGTACAGGTGTGAAAATTGGTATTTACAATCTTTTTGAAAAAAAACAAAAACGTGAGGAGTGTAAAAAGGGGGGTGAATATTTTAAATAGGATACCTATATCTCAAAAACAGAAAATGTCACAGATGTGAAAATTGGTACTCACTCCAGCATATCTGCTTCGCTCTCTCACAACCAGGGCCCACATACTCACTCACTGTTCAAGCATGTCTGCTTCCTTCTTACAGCCAGGCGTCACACACACCCTCACTGCTCCAGCATGTGTGCTTCCCTCTCACAGCCAGGGCTCGCACTCTCCCTCACTGTTCCAGCATGTCTGCTTCTGTCACACACACCCTCAATGCTCCAGCGTGGGAGAACCTGTGATATTATTGCAGATCCTCAACCCACCTAAGCTCTGAAATGGCACCATATTACAAGTAAAAGCACTCCACAGAAATGTGCTCATACCAAGAATACCTCTTATACCTTCAAAATATCAGTTTCAATTCAAAAGGCGTCAGTTCACCCTACACATTTGTTTTGTGATGACCAGGCATGTACTGTCCATTGGGACTACTAGGAGATACCCGGTGTACCGATGGCTCAGTGCGCTGCCTCCCGCCGCCGGTTTTTTAATCAGCCGCTCCGGTATTGGGCTCTCGGGGTCCGATTCTGGAGCTTGTCTGCCCATCCATGATCCGCAGCCCCAGCGCTGCAGCGTGCCTCGCATACGAATAGCAAACTGCTTTGGCGTTGCCCCCTCCAGCGAGTCACGTGATGCCGTGACGTATGCAGAGCAAAAGGAAGCCAATGACGGGCACAGTCAGCCAAAGGAGTCTGGGACTGAGAAGCAGGCAGCTGAGCTGAGTCAATTTGGTGATGGCGAGTATAAAAAATGCAGTCACTTCTTTATATTGTTTCTTTTCCAGGCGAGATGATAGGAGCGAACGGAGGGACAAAATTGGACAAATTATAGATCTTGGCCTGCTGCCCTGGGGGGATAATAAATTACAAAATTACATGAGCCTATCCGCTGGGGAGGGGACAATAAAGTACATGGACCTGCCTGCTGGGGGGACACAATAAATTACATGGGCCTGCCTGCTGGGGGGACAAAAAATTGCAAGGGCCTTGCCCTGCTGGGGGGGTCATAAATTGGAAGGGCCTTGCCCTGCTGGGGGCGGTCATGGACAATATATTCAATGAGCCTGCCTTTGGCGGACAATTAATTACATGGACCTGCCCTGCTTGGGGGCGGGGTCAGGGACAATAAATTACAATAAATTACATGGGCCTGCCCTGGGGGAACAATTAGTTACATGGGCTTACCCTGCTGGGGGGGGGAAATCGGGGTCAATAAATTACATGGGCCTGCCCTGGGGAACAATTACTTGCATGGGCTTGCCCTGCTGGGGGGGAGGTCAGGGACAATAAATTACATGGGCCTGCCCTGGGGGGACAATTAATTACATGGACCTGCCCTGGGGGGGGAGTGAGAGACAACCCTGATGGAGAAACAGAATTCACTTAGCGGTTTACTCACTAAGGCCATAGTCACACGAGCCGCTTATGTTTTTTGTGTGCAATACTTATGGTTTATACTTTATACATAATTATATTTGCGTGTTTGCATAATAAAAGTGGGCCGGTCTGCTGGTTGAAGTCCAGGGTCAATTTCTTTTATCCCAGTCCAGCCCTGGTGATGACCAGTCTCAGGGACATACATTAGACTGGGGTCAGACGAGCGTAGTGTTCACGTCCGTGATTGCGCCTAAAAGTACGTCCGTGATAGCATGACAGAAAGCCCATTGGAGCTTGACACATGAAGTACGTCCGCACTGAACTGCGGACGCACAACGGCCGCGGCCCACGGACGCAAGGCAGGCAAGAACGTACATCCCCTAGAACGGCCGCACAAAGTGCGCTGCGACCGCAACATCTGCATAGCTTTGTGTGTGAGTGATGGAACGTGGTCAGACGGACTGCATTTATACGTCCAGCATTTTTCACGGACAAAATGGTTTTGCTTTTTAATTTATTTTCCCTCCTACATCCGTCAAAAATATACGTCAGTGAATAAACGGACTGTGTGGCCATTACTGCGTCTTCCGTACTGACGTACGTCCGTGTGCACGGACGTACAGTCCGTAGAAATCACGCTCGTCTGACCCTAGCCTTAAAGGTAGCGGGGATTAACCTGAGGGAAGTCTGCTTCTCACATAGGCAGTTTTACGTTGCCTGTTCAAGAGTGAGATCACCTAACTCTCTGCTGATCCGAACACCAGAAAGCGGAACCACTAATGGAGTTTACAAAGAAGCACGCAAATATTTTTTTTTTTTATGATCCAGATGCTAAAAAACTAAATTTCTTTTTTTGTCTGTCTATTTGTATTTACAACACAAAAAATTTATTCATGGATACATATAAATGAAACAACATTGTTTTGTAGACAATATGCCCTGACTAATGTCTACAATAAACATTACTCATTACTTTAAAAGATCAGCCGGTAAATTATATTTTGTATGGTTTGGACAAAAAACTCAAGTTTCTTTTAAAAACTATTTTAACAAAATCCACACGAGCGAAGCTGTGGGCAAAACCCAGTATATATGTATGAAAATCCAAATGAGTCCACAGCACGCTGATTGTATTGAAAAAATCTCAGCAAGCTTTATTTAAATCATATCGATGTTTCAGTCCTAGGAATTTAAATGACAAAAAAAAAATGAGAGCACACCAAACATCAGATGAAAAAGTCGAACGAACAGCAACAGCAGCTTAATGCATTTAAGCAAAGATTTTACCATATTTAATCCTATAAAAGCTTGCAACCATTTCAGGATCCCCACAGTACTTAACCCATTCTACAATTTTCAGAAGGTTTTAAGCTCTGTTGAAAAATGGTGGAAATTTAGTTCACAATGAATGGCCATAAATTACTTAAGCCTGCCAACAGCGACAATGTGGTCCACCCTTGGCAGTAGGCTTGTGCACCGATTTTTTTTTCGGTTTGGTTCGTTCGGATTTTGTAAATTTTCGCTTCGGCCAATTTCTGTTTTGGTTCGGTTCGTTTTGGTTCGGTTCGTTTTTCGTATCGACTAGACATGTGCACAAAATTTCATTTTCAACTAATGGATTAGTCCTAAAATGCAATTTATTTAGTTGCTAAAGAAATTCGTTTTCAGTTCTTTAGTATGAAAACTAATTTCATTCATCCGAAAACCAGTGGATACAATTACTATTGTAGTGGTGGCTCCTCAGAGGGCTGAGATCGCTGCTTGTTACAGTATCTCTCACTCTCAGCACAATGTGCCAGGCAAAGCTGTTACAGTAACTGACTGCTGCTCATCACAGTGCTCAGAGTTTCAGTAAAACTAGTAAATAATATTTTTATATATAAGAGGTTATAACAGTATTATATCCTTGTTTTACTGAAACTCTGAGCGCTGTTATAGTCAGTTACTGTAACAGCTGAGCCTGATACATTGTACTGAGAGATAATATAACAAGCAGCCGATCTCAGAGCTCGCAGCCACTGGATTTAAAGGGCTAAAAAAAGGCTCCTCTCTGTATAATGTATAGAACATCCTCCTGCATTAATTAATACCCCTCTCTGTATAATGTATACAACATCCACCTGCATTAATTAATGCTCCTCTCTGTACAGAACATCCTACTGCATTGGCATGTGGAGGGTACAGAAATTCGGAATGCAATGCTTATCCAGCACAGGAGAGGGAACTTTTACTTAAACTTTGTATCTCTGTGGGGGAGACACAGGAATATAAAAGCAGGGGAGAGGGAAAATATTAACGTAAATCGGTCTGAAAGCTCAGAGAAGAGATGACTGTTGCAAATTGATTTTTATAATAAAATAAAGCACTTTAAATCTAGGGAAAACATGCAAATAAATCACACTGAAGGCTCATAATGACAGAGTAACTGTGAGAGCTGAATACTAAATGTATCAGACGTAAAAAAACCTTTATAACAAGCAGCACTGGGAGAGGAGAGGGACTTTATAGAAAACGTGTATTATAGATGAGGAAAAGGGGGTAGTGCTCCTGGATAATATAAAATGTATAAGACCTAAGCCCCTATTATGCAGAGCGGGAGGGGAGATAACACACGTTTTATAAAGTCCCTCTCTTCTCCCAGCACTGCTTGTTATAAAGTGTTTTTTACTATCCAGCCCTCCTCTGTTATTAGCTTTCAGTGTGATTTATTTGAATGTTTTCCTTCTCCAGCTGCTTTTATCATCTTGTCTGCCTCATAGACATGCAAGGGTTAAGTAAATGTTTCCTCTCCTGTGCTGGCTGTCTGTGCTGCAAATGAGTATTCTGGAGCTCTATCACTGTCAGATTTTCGGGTAGGGGTCAGAAAGGATTACGCATACAAACCTTTTCCGTAGCTTTGTGATGTTGCGCTTCTTTATTGGTCTCCTTCACTCATCAATGTAATATCACAAAAAGGACTGAAACTAAAATGTAGTGCATTTTATTTTAGTTTCTTTCGTTTTTTGTACTGAGCAGTTTCGTATCTCTTGAGTCATACTAAAACTAAATTATCCCAAAATTCGGACTTAGGCTGGGGTCAGACCAGCGCATTTTTAACGTGCGTTCTGGCGCACTTAATCACGGCCGAACTAGCAGCAAATGACGGGCAATGACGGCCAATATACGTAGTACGGTCGCACGAAAGTCCGGCCGCACAACGCAAGTGGAAAATTAACGCATTTTTTAGAGAACGCAGAACCGCTAGTACGGACGTACAGAGTGCGCTGCGCCCGCTAGCGGTGTGTGTGTGTGTGATTTGGAGACGTCAGACCCTGCTCGTGTCCGGCCAACATAACGTCCAGACGCAAAAAGTTTCCTGGTTTGGATTCGTAAAACATCACGCACGAAAATGCGCATCGTATGACCGTTTTCGTATATTCCGTGAAAAAATACATCAATGCGTTCGGACGCACTTTTTTACGTTCGCGTGTAAAAATGCTTTCGTTTGACCCTAGCCTAAATCGTTTTAGTACTAAAACGAATGCACATGTCTAGTATCGACTTTTTTTCGTGATTTCGGAATTTTTCGTGTTTTTCGGAACGTCTGTTCTCCTCGTTTCAAAGTGTCTATTCGTTTTGACGTAAACTAATGGTTTTTCGGATCCGATAATTATACGATACGATAATTCTGCCGTTACGATAATTCTGCCATTGAGATGTTCTCAACATGTTCTCATGTTTTACAAGAAGGATACATTGAGATTTCTCATGTTTTACAAGAAGGATACATTGAGATTTCTCTGGTTTCCCGGGAAGGATACATTGAGATTTCTCATGTTTTACAAGAAGGATACATTGAGATTTCTCATGTTTTACAAGAAGGAAACATTGAGATTTCTCATATTTTACAAGAAGGATATATTGAGATTTCTCTGGTTTCCCAGGAAGGATACATTGAGATTTCTCATGTTTTACAAGAAGGATACATTGAGATTTCTCTGGTTTCCCGGGAAGGATACATTGAGATTTCTCATGTTTTACAAGAAGGATACATTGAGATTTCTCATGTTTTACAAGAAGGAAACATTGAGATTTCTCATATTTTACAAGAAGGATATATTGAGATTTCTCTGGTTTCCCAGGAAGGATACATTGAGATTTCTCATGTTTTACAAGAAGGATACATTGAGATTTCTCATGTTTTACAAGAAGGATACATTGAGATTTCTCATGGTTTACAAGAAGGATACATTGAGATTTCTCATGTTTTACGAGAAGGATACATTGAGATTTCTCATGTTTTACAAGAAGGATACATTGAGATTTCTCTGGTTTCCTGGGAAGGATACATTGAGATTTCTCATGTTTTACAAGAAGGATACATTGAGATTTCTCATGTTTTACAAGAAGGATACATTGAGATTTCTCTGGTTTTCCAGGAAGGATACATTGAGATTTCTCTGGTTTTACAAGGATACATTGAGATTTCTCATTTTTTACACAAAGGATACATTGAGATTTCTCATTTTTTACAAGAAGGATACATTGAGATTTCTCTGGTTTCCCGGGAAGGATACATTGAGATTTCTCATGTTTTACAAGAAGGATACAATGAGATTTCTCTGGATTTCCAGGAAGGATACATTGAGATTTCTCATGTTTTACAAGAAGGATACATTGAGATTTCTAATTTTTTACAAAAAGGATACATTGAGATTTCTCATGTTTTGCAAGAAGGATACATTGAGATTTCTCATGTTTTGCAAGAAGGATACATTGAGATTTCTCTGGATTTCCAGGAAGGATACATTGAGATTTCTCATGTTTTACAAGAAGGATACATTGAGATTTATCTGGTTTTACAAGAAGGATACATTGAGATTTATCTGGTTTTCCAGGAAGGATACATTGAGATGGGAATGATACAAAATTGAATTACAGAATCAGCGATATAAATACGATGTCCGAAACTACTGAAATGGAACCTAAATCAGGAATGGAGCCGAAATCACGAATTGAACGAAAAATGAATTTCGATTTTACACATTTCTACTCCATTCGAAAATTTCGTTTTCGGATCCAAATTTTTTTGGAAAATCGGCATGCACGAACCGCAAAATTTCATGAAAATTCTGAAATTCCGAAACCCGAAACGCACATCCCTACTTGCCAGGTCCTTTTCTGCTTCTGTGATGCCAATCTAATGACTGCGCTCATGGGAATAACTCATTTACTGAGGACCAAGTCCTTACTGGTCTTCTCCTTACTGGAGCTTCCTGCAGTTCAAGGTTTAAATAGAACGTGTGGGTGATGCACCTGTGTCTTTAAAATGCTTTCAATTTACTTGTTAGAGACCCTCTAGTGTTACTCTCAAGGTAGTGCATCTACAACTCTTCATGCAATGTATGTTCTTCTGATTTCTGTCTATGGGCACTATCACCTGGTTTGAGCTAAAACGCCAACGCTACATGAAAATCTAGTGTGAGCCGCTAAAAATGTAGCGCCTGACGACCCACCAACAGATCACCTGGTTCACGGTTGTCAGTGTACAAGATTCAATAGCGTGTTCAAAGGAAACGCTAATCACCGGGCTGAGAACCAGCTAATGCGGTTGTGTACAGGATAGAACTGTTTTTTCCAGTGCAGAGTGCCGGGCCATATCTACCCCCCGCGCACACAAGCTTGTATAAGTATGAACACATCCAGTGAAGAGCCCTCACACCCCTGCATTATTAAAATCCTCCAAGGTGGCTGTATTATCCATGTTTATATGCCCACATATATTAATTAAGGCTGATGGGCATTGCATGGTAAATGCCACCCGACAGCACGTCGAATCATTAGGCTGGGGTCAGACGAACGCAGTGCGAACGCACGTGTAGCCGCACTTTATTAAGGCCGTAGGAGCAGCAAATGACGTCCAATGATGGCCAATATACGAATACGGCCGCACGAAAGTTCGGCCGTGCAACGCAAGCGGCAAACAAAAGCATTTTTTCAAGAACGATGCGCATCGTATGACCGCTTTTGCGTCTTCCGTGAAAAAAATATGTCAATGCGTTCGGACGCACTTTTTTACGGACGATGCGAAAAATGCGTTCGTTTGACCCTAGCCTTACACTGCATTTAATAGATCCAAAAGGAAGGCCAGGGGAGCGACAATAATTTCCATGCTGCAGCATATAAATAATACATGTTTCAGGGCAAGATTTATCCATGTGATCCTTTAAACATGGTCCAAGCCCTAATACTCAACCGCTTACATATTATGAATAACCCCCAGAATAAAATATTTAGAATTAGCCAATATATTAGAATTAGGATATATTTCAATAAAGGATACATATATAATAGAGCCTACTGCAACAGCAGTGACATTGCTGACCAGACCCATTACTGTGATGTATGGGGCCAAGAGAAAACCTGTGCTGCATTCCTTTCAATTGCCTGTTGCCTGTTAATTGCCTGTTAATTGCTGTGCAAGGACCTCTTTAGCATCCCCGTTTTAGCGCGATATTACAATGCAGGCGCTTAAAAAGCCACCTGCATTGTTATCGGGTGCTAAGCCCCGGGATGCATGCAGCAGCGCTAAGCACCGCCGCGTGCGCATCCTCTCCATGGAGTCCATAGGACTCACGAGATCCAGCAGGTCGGAGTAGTGCTACGAAGGGGGAGACTGGGGACTTTTTTCCCCCAGTCTCTCCCTGCTCCCGCCGGAGAGAGGGGGTGTTTAGAGCTGCGGTCCTAGCCGTGGGATAGGAGGACAGCATCTGACTTTTCTGGGGGGGGGGGTTCTGCTGGTGCTGATGGATTCTGCAGCAGTGGAATCCGTGAGCACCAAGTCCTGGCTGTGGTTAACTTTTTGTTAACGCAGCAGGATCATGATGTGAATTAGCGTTAGGACTTTGTAATACTAACGCTAATTAACACTTTGCGCTCCCTATACTTAACATGGGGTGCATAAAGTATAGTAACATCGCGCAGTACAGCGCAAGATTCCAAACGGTAACATGTATTTTAACCCATTAGCGTTTGGATTGTAATATGCGTTGGCCACCAGGGCTAACTTTAATGCTCACTCAGGTGAGCGCGCTAACGTTAGCACCAAGAATGTAATGGTGCCCATGATGTTTATATGCCTGCTCTGCATTTGTCATTTGTTTTATCCATTTATGTTTTATTCGTGGTGTAATACTGACTAACAAGGGTGTTGTTTATAGGGTTCACCCGAGTTTTTTTTCAGGTAAGTACCTCTTGATCCGCCCCCATGATTGGCTGAAAGTGGTGAGTTCTGGGTCTGGTTTTAGTTTAACTATCAGGGTTATTCGAGGAGAATCGAAAAGTCACTGCACGTTCGGTGACTTTTTCGTTCTCTTCAATTCGGTGTGATTTGGCGATCCCATTTCGGCGACCCTGCGGTGTAATCAGCAAGCAGCACAGGGCCGTCGTAGTGCAGGAAAAAGCCGCTGCAAACCCGCCAAACACTCACCGCAAAACCTGGCGAACACACACCGATACCCGCAAAAACATCTGGATTAACCCCACGGAACACGCCGGACAAACATCAGCAGCCATCGATCACAGCGAGCGCAGCGCAGAGCAGCCGCCAGAAAAAGCCGACACCACAGACGAATGAAGTGAAAAACAAAACAGTACGCTTGAATGTTGAAAAGTGAAACGCTGTTTGCAAAGAAACTACAGAACGAAAATGTCTGGAATTTACATAAAAGATCCAATGAATGAAAATAAAAAGAAAAAAGAAAAAAAATAATAAAAAAAATGAACAAATTTTTTTCCCCAAAAAAATGCCTAAAAGATCCTAAAAAAATCTATGCATAAATAGACTTTTTACTGCAGAATAATATAATAAACGGTTTATCAGATATTGGCTTAAAACGGGAATATTTTTGACATTGAAGCCTATGGGATTCGCCTGAATAAACCTGTCGAATGAAACCACCGAACAACAGGGCAATTCAGCAACTTTTCACTGCTGGTTTTTGTTCTCTGAATAGACAAAGCATTGCTTCTCTATGGGGATTTCACCGTATGTGCAGGCAATTCGCCAGGATTTCGCCACAATTCGGATCTCTTTGAATAACCCTGTATAGGATTATATGATGTTGGTATATGTCTTGATAAAAGTCCTCCGGGACTGAAACATCAACGTGATGTAAATAAAGCTTACTGAGATTTTTTCGATACTATCTCTGCGCTGCCGACACATTTAGATTTTTATTGAATATGTGGGTCTTAGTCTGGTACCAGAGTTATACAACGTGACGTAAGGAAGTGCGGAGAACGGGGGATAAGCCGTGAATTAAAATATATTCTCCACCGAACCATTGAGTTAGGAAACAGCTTTATAAGTTTGTTTTTAATATTGTTAGTTTCATTTCCCTTTATTTACTGAACTGCAGAAACTGTTATACAAATGGCGCTTGTGTTACATCAAGTCACTGAAAGCTCTTCTATTGTTTGTTCTTGTAAGACAAAACCAGTTAGTTGATTCATGAAGTTCTATGACTTAACTCTCAAAATACTCATTTTTATTGTGTTATTTATTGTTTTGTTTCTCTTGCTGTTTTGGTACTTTGAGATAAGTTTGTTTCGTCTTCCACTTTGGGCTCAAGAAGAAACGCCATCAGTCTTAAAGGATGAAGGATGAGGATTATGGGAAGACAGACGTATTGGAAACAAATAAAGATGTGAAGGGAGAATAGGGGGAAAGAATAAATTGAGTGAAAGAAGATGGGGGGGTGAAAGAATCTACCAGCTATGGTGCAGCTTGGATGTAGCACAAAAACATAATAAAGCTTTTCTTGGTGCCCTCTTAGCCGATAAACTAAAGGGTCTATTTACAAAGCTCCGAAATTTAGGAACATTGAAATGCTTTGATGCTTTGAAATTTTGCAGCAATTCTGCGCAATTTTGGTGAAAATAAAACCCGGTGTATTCACTATTTAGGGAATGGTCATCTTTCATTTTGATGAAATTGGAGTCGTCAAAGTTTTTATCGGACATTTCCGAAAAACAGCTGAATTGCACCAATAACTGCCGGATTGCACTGATTTAGCGTCGCCAAATTCCACCAAACTGAAAAAAGAGGAAGTCTCCTGTTCTCCTAATACGGGTTTTAATGAATAAAAAATGTACTAAAAATTAGTCCAAAAGGTCCTGTAAAAATAATAAAAAGGTGCGTTACAAAATTTAAAAAAATCTTTAAAAAAAAAAAGAAAATCTAAACTAGCTTTAGAAAAGTACAAAAAGGATTTTTAAAAACTAAAAGAAAAATATAAAGGGTTTTTGCAAAAAATAGAAAGTATAAAGAGTTTTTTTAAAAATAAATTTAAATTAAAAAAGAAATGGATTATCGTTTTCAAATTCTTTATTTATAAAGATTTAGATGTGTCACAGATTGACGAGCAGAGACGTGGCCTCGCAGCGCCAAAACAACAGACTCAGCCAAACGCAGTAAAAATCTAAATTTGGAAAACGTCTCGGGAAATTTGGAACGTCTCTGGAAGAGGCAAAAGGCAGCGTTTAAAGGAAAAGAAATAATAAAAAACAAGAGTTTGAGAAAGAAAAAAACTCGGCCGAAAAAGAAACAAAGTCCTCAGGAGGCGCTAGAAAAGATTGGGAAAAACAATGCAGCGCGGGGAATCAAGTGGGGTGCTGAGGTGGAAACAGTCCAGCGAAAAAAAAATGAAAAATTTCAGGGGGGCTGGTCTCAACGATCCGGGGTGCATCGGGGCCAAAATCAAGAAGTGGAACCGGACACCTCAGCCCGTGTCCAACCAGAGATCACAGCAAAAGTCTTCCTTAGGCTCACACTTTTCGTAAGGGATACGGCAGACGAACAGCCACCAGGAGACCCTGACGGCCGCGCCTCAGGGAACAAGACCGACACTGCCCCTCCTCAGAGTGCAGTCCAGCAGTCACCAATGGCATCTTCAGCGCCAAACCCGGGGAAGGAACCTCAGCAGCCGTCCCGCCGACCCTCAGAACTCTCACGGGCAGACCTCGCAGATCCACAGCACAGCACAAGGTCCTCTTCTGAAAGCCAAGGGTCCAGGCACAACTCAGGATCCGGACCCCCAGGCAAAGCTTCTCGCATCTCACCGGGCACCCAAGTCGGGAGATCCACCTACACAGACGTTAGGCAAGGCATCCCCTGGCAAACTCTCAGCTACAGAGACTGTCTCATGGCCATCATTCATCATGGACATTAACCGGCACCAGGCACCTCTCGAGAGCAGGTCTCCCTCATCCCCCGGAAACTACCTTGCAGCAGTTGACAGCTCAGGTAAGGTGATGCCACAGGGGGTGGTAAGAGGAACAAGGGACCAGCGTAAGAGCCGGAAAGTAGGCCGACAGCTGAACGCTCCCACCATTAAACAATGGCAATTTACTCATCAGGGCTCTGGAGGGGGGACAAAAAAGGGCTCCGGAGCACACCACCCTATGGCCAGCTGTTCAGGGACTCCAAGAAAGAGCCAGGTACGAGGAAATCTGGGTAAATGTCCTCTGTATCGATCAATTAGAGTGGAGCTCCTTCGAAACATGCCTGCTCCGTTACACAGCCGGCAATGACCCCGATATTCCATTTCTACATTGACACCTATGGGATTCACTTGTTTAAACCTGTTGAATTGAATCACCTAAAAAATCAGGGCATTTTGCTGAAATTTCAGTGCAATTCAGTGTTCTGTGAGTAGGCGAATCAATAGTTTCCAAAAGGGTAATTTCAGTGCTGCCAAATGGTGAATTGCACGGTATTTCACTGACAATTCGCCTGCGTTTGGTGAATTGACAGATTGTGAATAGATGAATTGGCCCGAAATTGCCCCTATGGGACTATGGTGAATTTCACTGTTTGTTGCAATTTCGGGCCATTTTGGAGGTTAGTGAGTAACCCCTTATGTGAAAAAATAAAATAATAAACAAGCTGTGTAAGTGATACATGAGGGGTCACGGTGCTGTCTGTCTATGCCGGCTATTCATTGTAGATGTGCTGCAGCTGCTCCATGTCTGAGTATGAACATGAAGGATTGAGCCCATCATACCTTTCCTGTTATTTCATTACAGACGCCTTTCCCACCACTTGTTCATTAATCTCATAATGCAGTGAATATAATCACTGATAAATCATTAAACGAGATATTGCTTCTGTGTTTCCCTCCTCTCCACCTCCACGTGTCACTGGAGTAATATGTATTGTCTCATATCTAGCTGGGGATTTTATATCAATGTGAAATATACAGACAATTTCATTTGGTTGTGGAAAGTAATTCGGCAGCATCAGCTTCACTTCTCTGATCTCAGCTCACGCGTTTCTCAATACACTGGGGGAAACATCCAGATCTATTTATATCAGAGAGAAGTGATCAGTGAGGCTGAAATAACCCCCCGGCGTCCCCCGTGTATTTGAATATGTCACTGTTGCAGCTGTCAGTGTATATAAGTTTCCTTGTACAGGAGATTCTTATAGTCTGTATGGGACGATTCAGAGCCATAAAGATGATCCCTCTCAGTTACCTGCTGTGCGTCTCTGCGCTTTATATTCAGGGTAAGAATGGATTGATTCTCATACGAGGTTTCTTCACTCTCTATTATTTTCATGATTCACACAATGTATAACTAGATCATTGTTACATTGTGCTGTTTCTCCTCCATCCCTCAGGTTCCTGTGGACAGATTGTGATGACTCAGAATCCAGAGTCTGTTACTGCGTCACCTGGAGATACCGTCACCATGTACTGTAAAGCCAGTAGCAGTTTACTCTCTAGTTCTAAAAACTACCTAGCCTGGTACCAACAGAAACCAGGAGAACCTCCACAGCTTCTTATCTATTATGCAAGCAGCAGACACACAGGGACCCCAGCGCGTTTCAGTGGCAGTGGGTCTGGAACTGATTACACTTTAACAATCACAGGAATATTAACAGAAGATGCAGCAGTTTATTCCTGTCAGTTTACTGGCTGGAACCCTCTCACACAGTGATACAGAGCTGTACAAAAACCTTCCTCTTTTTCTGGTAATGTTATATTATATAGAAAGAAAATGAATATTAACCCCCTCACTGCTGAGCCATTTCCCGCCTCTGTGCTGAGCTCATTTTTACCGCTTTTGCTCATCATGTTTAAACGCGATTTAAAGTCACGTTTTAATATATGACCCAGACATATTATATATCGCTCTTTCCGTCAGACTTGGCAGATTCATTATATGTCATTATTATATGTATACGTCATGTCCTGTCTGTATATTATAACTAAAAATGCAATAACATCAGAATTTTTAATCATCTACAGCGTGTAAAGTGTTTTTTTTCACATTTTCTTACATGTGCGTTTGCGTTTATATATTCTATGGGCTGTGCTTGATAAAAAAAAATTAGAAATGGGGACTCGTTACATTTTTTGGGGGGGAATTACGTGATTTTTAGCAAACGTCCCCCCATAGAAAAAAATCATTAGTGCAGCATCATTGTTCACATAATTGAAATGAGAAAAACATTGCTGCTTTAATAAAAATAACACAAAAAAACAAAAAAAGTGGCGGCCCCCACCGGAGCTAGGCCTGCGGTGCGGCGCCGTGCCTGAGGGGTTAAAGCCAGGCAATGCTTAAAAAGGAGAGACTCTCCCCTTTTAAGCTGTGCTTGGCTTTAAGTCGAAAGGATCCCCTCTCCCTTTCAGGCGATCTCCCGGCATTGCCAGGGGGCGGGGGGTCACCTGAAAATGATGTCATTGCACCATGATGTCGGGAGGGGCTTAAATTCGGCGTCTGACTTCCTGAAGGGGAGAGGTGAGTATTTCTCCCAGGGCTCTCGCTTGGGGTGACGTGTGGGGAACGTCCCCCACACATAGCGGGAGTCAATGAGGACGTTCCCCACACGTCACCCGCAGTGAAAGGGTTAAAAGACTTGTGCAATTCATCTTGTAACAAATCGCAATCCATCCGAATTTCCGCAACTTGTTATTTAGAAAGTATTTCCAAAATACAAATTGCATACAGGCAGCATCCGAAACGACATATATAACAAAATCGATTCATTATAACGAATTAATTTTGTTATGATGTTTCACACAGGTGGAACGATTGGAATTTCTATTATAACCCAAATTCCTAAACGCAGCTTCTAACATTAATGGAAGCCGAATTTCTACCCTATTTTCTAACCCTGATTTCTAAGCCTAGCTTCTAACCCTAACTTCTATTTGCTAACCCTAATTCTAAGCCTAAATCGAACCCTAATTCTAAGCCTCGCTTGTACCCAAATTTCTAACCTAAATAAATTTAAAAAAAATTTGGAGAAAGTATTTTACCAGGAAGGATACATTGAGATTTCTCTCGTTTTCAAATATGTCCTGGGTGTAATTGAGAGCAGCATAGGGATTTCTGTCGTTTCGAAATTATGAAACTAACCAAAATCGATATTCAAACAAATTTCGTTTGGGCCGAAACCTTTTTCTCCCAAAACAAAATGATGTTTTTGGCATGCACAAGTCTACTTATTAATAGTATATGTTCATTTAACCCTTAACCTACATTGGCTACATCTTCTGGAAAACATGTTATGAACAGCGGTCAAGTTGAGGAGAACGAATGGGAGCGTAGTACCTGTCCTTTTTGTCAACTGAAATTGCGTTCCTTTACTCCCTAAAGGAGCGCAGTTCCAGTTAACAAAATAGGACAGTTTTAGGGCAAAAGCAGGCGGAGAAGTGGAGCATATCCCTGCTCTCTGCTGCCTCGCATCGCTCCCTTCCAGCGGCGTGCAGAGGGGGGGGGGCGGCAGGGTGGTGGCCCCGGGCATCCACTCAGGGGGGCATCCAACACAGAGCGCTCTACAGGCCGTCTCATACTTCCTGCATGCCCCCGGCGCCTCAGTCCTCTCCTCCGTCTTTTTTTCTGCCCACTATGGGAGGGGTTGGGTGGTCCTCCCCGCCTCCTCCCAGGAGCCGCTGTCAAACACGGAGGCACAACGGGCTCATGAGTCACTACGTGACAACGTTCATGTGGTTGCTCGTGCCCTAGCGACCATGTGTGCGGCTCCCAGTCGTCGCAGATCATCACTAGCAGCAGTCAGAGTGCCTGCCAGCCCAGCCCAGCCCAGCTGCGAGAGACAGGACAGTGAGCAAGCATTAAGGTTACCATTAAAAAAATTAAAATTATATTGCTGAAAGCATAAAAAAATCTCCCCCTCTCCAATATACCAGTGTCTTGTGCCATACCAGTCTGCCATGCATTATATACCAGTGTGCCACCATACATTACCAGTCTGCCATGCATTATATACCAGTGTGCCACCATACATTACCAGTCTGTCATGCATTATATACCAGTGTGCCACCATACATTACCAGTCTGCCATGCATTATATACCAGTGTGCCACCATACATTACCAGTCTGTCATGCATTATATACCAGTGTGCCACCATACATTACCAGTCTGCCATGCATTATATACCAGTGTGCCACCATACATTACCAGTCTGTCATGCATTATATACCAGTGTGCCACCATACATTACCAGTCTGTCATGCATTATATACCAGTGTGCCACCATACATTACCAGTCTGCCATGCATTATATGACAGTGTGCCACCATACATTACCAGTCTGACATGCATTATATACCAGTGTGCCACCATACATTACCAGTCTGCCATGCATTATATACCAGTGTGCCATACCAGTGTGCTAGCCTTTCAAGTCTGCCATGCAGAAATGCCAGTGTGTGCCATACCGGTGTCTTGTGCCATACCAGTCTGCCATGCATTATATACCAGTGTGCCATCATACATTACCAGTATGCCAGTGCCATACCAGTTTGCCAGCCATACTAGTGTACCATGCATAATACCAGTGTGCCATATTACCAGTGTGCCATGCCTAATATCAGTGTGCCATAATACCAGCCTGACGTGCCATAAGAAATGGTGGCAACCCTACTGTAAGGGTTGCGCATCGGGGTTACTTCGTAGCACAGCTGAGCACGTACCTGCTCCGAACAGGCACTGTGACTGTGGTGACGTCTCGCCGGAACGCACATACATGGAGGAGCCTTATATACTCTGCACGCCTGTCAGAGGCTGTCATCTCACACGGCTCCGCGGGGACTGCAACAAGATACCAGCTTCCCCGATCATCATAGTACTCCCAAGTCCCCACTGGCCATCAGTGAACAAATATAGGCTCCCTCCCTGCTTAAAGGTAAGGAGAGGGGGCACATTTATTTTAAATAAATTGAAAAAGCAAAGTAAAGTTGAATGGTCTGTTCTGGCAGATGTTGTTGGGGGGGTTGTGTGTGTGGGGGCCTGCTGTGTGTGTGGGGGGGGGTTTGGTGTGTGTGCCAGCATGTGTGTGGGGGATTCTGTTTTGTGTGTCAGTATGTGTGCATTTATAAACCACAACTGGAAACCTGCGTGCAGAGATGGCCGTATCACTGCGTGCCACACAGATGGCCATATCGCTGCATGCAGAGAAGGCTGTGTGCAGAGATAGTGTATTGCTGTGTGCAGAGAAGGCTGTGTGCAGAGATGGCGTATCGCTGTGTGCAGAGAAGGCTGTGTGCAGATAAGGCTGTATGCAGAGATGGCGTATCGCTGTGTGCGGAGAAGGCTGTGTGCAAAGATGGCGTATCGCTGTGTGCAGAGATGGCGTATCGCTGTGTGCAGAGAAGGCTGTGTGCAGAGATGGCGTATCACTGTGCGCAGACTGAGAAGGCTGTGTGCAGAGATGGCGTATCGCTGTGTGCAGAGATGGCGTATCGCTGTGTGCAGAGAAGGCTGTATGCAGAGATGGCGTATCGCTGTGTGCAGAGAAGGCTGTGTGCAGAGATGGCGTATTGCTGTGTGCAGACTGAGAAGGCTGTGTGCAGAGATGGCGTATTGCTGTGTGCAGACTGAGAAGGCTGTGTGCAGAGATGGCGTATCGCTGTGTCCAGAGATGGCTGTGTGCAGAGAAGGCTGTGTGCAGAGATGGCGTATTGCTGTGTGCAGACTGAGAAGGCTGTGTGCAGAGATGGCGTATTGCTGTGTGCAGACTGAGAAGGCTGTGTGCAGAGATGGCGTATCGCTGTGTCCAGAGATGGCTGTGTGCAGAGAAGGCTGTGTGCAGAGATGGCGTATTGCTGTGTGCAGAGAAGGCTGTGTGCAGAGATGGCGTATTGCTGTGTGCAGAGATGGCTGTGTGCAGAGATGGTGTATCGCTGCGTGCAGAGATGGCTGTGTGCAGAAATGGTGTATTGCTGTGTGCAGAGATAGCCAAGATGACTCCTCCCCGGGTTCTGACTTTATTACGCGAAGACGTCATTATGTCTGGAAAGACCTTTAATAAGTGTTTTGTCAGAATCAGGTAACCCCGCTTGCAGACAAATAAACCAACAGACGCTGACCAACCGGTCCTTAGTAATGGCCGGGACATGGTCAGTAATAAAGCCAGATAACACAGATAGAAGCTGGTCTCTCACAGACAAGCCGCTTACAGTATAAGTAATACCACTGACAATAATAACCATCTGTCAAGGATAGAAAACCCTGCTTGCATACAATAGTACAAAAACCCTAACTAGCCGGTCCTTGATTATGGCCGGGTGAAAACAGTAAACTAACTGGAAAGCAAAAGGTTAAATGGAAAACAGAGTGTTGGAAAACCGTATAACAAAGCCAAACGTCGGGGTGCCAGAGGTCAGGATAGTCAGGACAAGCCTGCATCAAAGAACCAGAGAGACAGAGAAATATATATATTTATGTGCAGCAAAAAGGCACTAGGTGAAGTGAAACCACGCTAGGGCAATGACTAAGAGACAGGAAGCCCCTTAAATGGAGACACAATAACTCCTATTGGAGATCAGAGGAGACGCCCCGCTCTCCCATAGTATTGCCGATCGGGTGCTGCGATTGGTTACCTCCCCTGCATAACGCGTCTGATTCGTGGGCAGAATCCACTTCCGGTGTGGTTGGCGGATATTATGACCTAGTGGTTGGTGTGCGCCACCATTCCCTGTCCGGCGGTAAACAGTACCCGGGATTAAAGTGTTCCGGATATCAGCTGCTGTGACAACTGCAACCAGGGGTGGAAACGTCCCCGGACATGGGCCACCGTGACATGTTTAAACTAAAGGGAATACAGAAGTGGAGGGAGGCTCCTTTGAACCCCTGTATCTCCACATCTATATGTCCTTGAAGGTTGAGTGAGATGTCATTGGAAAGGCCTTTCCAATGATACCAAACATGACCATACAAAATTTAAAAATAAAGAAATGAAAATAAAAATCTGTTTTTGTTTTTTCTTCCGCTAATGTAGTGTTATTGCCTGATTATTTTCTTTATAAAGGAAGCAATAGCACTGCAAAAACTTACCTCCTAATGTCCCACACTGGTAGCAATTGCAGAGGAAATGACGCAGTGCTTTTGTTACGCACTGCGCCATTTGAAACACAATGTGCCAAAATACAACAGAAAAATTGAGTTTTGCCAATAATGGTTAGAATTGCTTATTTAAATAGAAAAATGAAGAGAAATTGCATTTAAACATGAGCAAAAAATGGTTAAAATGAGCTCAGCACACGGGGTTAAAATGGTTCAACAGCGAAAGGGATAATAAGTGTATAAAGGGAATACAGAAGTGGAGGGGGGCTCCTTTGAACCCCTGTATCTCCACTTCTATATGTCCTAGAAATGGTTAATAATTTCTTAGTTTCATACCATTACCCAAATGAAGAAAGTGCAAATCAGTGGAGCACAGAATAAACGAAAAAAGAGACTCAGAGACGAAGATGCATTCCGGCAAAGAGGGGCACTGGATGCCTGGATGCAAAGAGACAGAGTGGAAGTAGAGGGTGAAAAAAATGATGTGGAAAGGGCACAAGGTTCTGCAGACATGAAACCAGAGCTGATACGGCTGGATAGCATAACCTCTTCTGAGTCTCCTCAGTCGACTTGTCAGGAAAATGATTCAAGGGAGTCAAGTGATGAAGATAGCAGAGATTTTCGCACAATTTGGCAAAAAAACTATTTTGGTTATTTGAAGAAACCGGTTCCCGATAACTTGAAAATGACAATAGTACAACATGGTCCAGACAGATATCAAAATAAAAACAGCCCATTTGCAATGAAAGACGGGAGATCTTTATCCAAACACTGGTTTGAGAAAGTTTCATCAAATGGAGAAATTGTACAAAGGAAATGGTTGCTATACTCTACATACCGGGAAGCATGCTATTGTTTTGTTTGCTTTTTGTTTTCAAAGGGTCTGTCGTCATCAGTGTCAAACTTTAGTAGGGAAGAAGGTTTCTCCACTTGGAGAAAATTGAATCCACGAATACCTGACCATGAGATAAGCCCTTCTCATAGATCTTACATGAGGGACTACTTGGCTCTTCTAGCTGGACTCCAGTGTTCCACTACTATAGATGCTGAACTTCATAAACAAATTTATGCTGAAAAGAAAAAATGATTAGCTATAACTGAACGTATTGTTGAAATTGTATAGTTTCTGGGGAAACAGAATCTGGCGTTTCGTGGACATAGAGGAGAATCAATATCTAGTGTGGAGAGCAAGATGAGGCACTCCGTGAAAATTCAGGAAATTTCTTGGCAGCGATCTGACTTTTGGCCAAGTATGATGTAATTTTAGCAGAACACTTGCAGACGGGGAAAGGGAAACCCAAAAGTGTCACTTACTTGTCCAACAGAAATCAAAATGAAATAAATCGATCTACTTGGTCAAACTGTGAGGAAAAAAATAATTTCCGAAAAAAAAAGATTCAAAATATTGCAGCATAATGCTGGATTCAACTCCAGATATTTCCCATGAAGATCAGGTTTGCGAAATTGTGCTTTACGTACATATTAATGAAAATAGAAAAGTTGAAATAAAAGAGGTATTTCTGGGTTTTTTTCAAAATGAAGAAGAAAGATGCAGTCGGCTTGGCACATGAAATTCTAGAGAAATTGAAAGAAGACAAAATTTCCATCGGTGACTGTCGCGGCCAATCGTATGATAACGCAGCTGTTATGGCTGGACTGAGGGGTGGCGTGCAAAAAAATTCTAGAAGTTAACCAAAAGGCTGTGTTTGTGAATTGTGAGAACCACAGTCTCAATTTGGCCTGTGTCTGCGCGACTGAGGTTCAACCTGTCGTTGTAACCTTTTTTGGCGTTCTGGAAAACCAGTTCACTTCTTTTTCTTCATCTACTTCTTGTTGGGAAGTACTAATATCATTTACCTCTCGGACTGCTAAAAGGCAATGTGATACAAGATGGAGTTCCCGCCATGATGCTGTCCAAGTAATGCACGGAGAGTGCGACAACTTTATTGCATGCCTTGAACACTTGCAGGAGGGAGAATTTTCCAGGGATACCAAATCTGATGCAGGATCTCTTCTACATTGTATTCACCAATTTTCGTTTTTCTCTTTGCCACATTTTTGGTACCCAGTTTTATCATCAGTAGAGAACGTTTCAAAGCGATTGCAAGATCCGAAAATGGGATTTAATGAAGCTTCTCGTGATCTAAAAGGGCTTATTCAGATATTGAATTTGAAAAATGACGAAATCATCCACAATGCAATACAGTTAGCTAACGAATATTGTGAGAAATGGGGAATTACAGTTGCATGAATGAGGAGAAGAAGAAGAATGATGCCAGGTGAATCAGCAATAGACAGTGGACTGACGGCACAGCAAGAAATGAATAGAGTAATGGTTGAGATAGTGAACCGATTAAAAACTGAAATAGAAGACAGTAGTAGGGATGTGCGTTTCGGGTTTCGGAATTTTCACGAAATTTCCCGATTCGTGCATTCGGATTCGGCCTATTCTCCTAAAATTTTCGGATCCGAAAATGGCAGATCCGAACGAATTTTCGTGCCGAAACGAAAACTTTTCGGAATTTTCGAATGGACTAGAAATGTGTAAAATCTAAATTCATTTTCGTTCCATTCCTGATTTCGGCTCCATTCCTGATTTCGGTTCCATTTCAGTAATTTCGGACATTGTATTTATATCGCTGATTCTGTAATTAAATTTTGTATCATTCCCATCTCAATGTATCCTTCTTGTAAAACATGAGAAATCTCAATGGCAGAATTATCGTATCAGCAGAATTATCGTATCGTATAATTATTGTATCCGAAAAAACATTAGTTTATGTCAAAACGAATAGACACTTTGAAACGAGGAGAACAGATGTTCCGAAAAACACAAAAATTTCCAAAATCACGAAAAAAAGTCGATACGAAAAACAAAATGAAACGAACTGAACCGAAACGAAAATCGGCCGAAACGAGTCAAAACGAACATTTACAAAATCCGAACGAACCGAACCGAAAAAAAAAATTGGTGCACAAGCCTAGACAGTAGCGTTCGCCTTCAAGGCTTCCGAGATCGATTTTCATTTCTTCTGAATTGAAATTCTGTCGTTATCGAAGGCGAAGAAGAAAGAGACAGATTAAAAAAGGCATGTTCTGACTTTGCAAATTATTATGACAGTGATGTGACGGCTACTCAGTTATATGATGTAATCATTGACTTCGTGATGCTCCATAGAGCTGCTGGAGAGAATACACTTCCCTCTGATCCGAAAGAAGTTCTGGAGTCTTTACTGCAGTTTGGAAACAATGTTTTCCCTACGGTGTGCATTGCTTACAGAATATACTGCTTACCATCGCATTTTCAATCGCAAGTTGTGAGAGGTCATTTTCAAAGCTGAAATTAATAAAAACCTATTTGAGATCTGCTATGTCACATGAACGACTAAATAACTTGGCTTTCGTCACCATTGAAAAACATTTCCTCTCTGCTGATGTCAAGGATGAAGTAGTTCAAGCGTTTTCTGACAGGAGATCTCGTTTGGGACACCGAACTTAAATAATGTGAGTAAATGTTGAAATCTACTTTTAATAAAAATAATTATTTCCTCGTTCAATAGATATATATTTAAAATGTCTTCCTACTAGATCTTGTACTTGATTTGGGGGGGGGGGGCATGCAATCAAAGGGTTGGCCCCAGGCATCAAAAGCCCTCTGCACGCCACTGCTCCCTTCCCTGAACAAGGAGCAGAGCAGCATGTGTACAATGCTCCAAGAGATGCAGAGATAAGACGTGTGCTCCCCCCTTGTTTACACACTCAAAATGGTATGTTATATGTGTGATCTGTATATGTATTTATGTATGCAGTATATATGTGTTTGCTCTGTAATTAACGGTGAGTTGTGTTTGCTCTTCTATACATCTGTGTGTGTGCTTGCTATAGAGATAGATATATAGATATACAGTATATCTATGATTTGGTAAGCCGCGTTAGTCCAGATGCCAAAATCACCAGCGTATAGTAGTGCGTAGTGACACTTTTTTATTGGGCTATCGTTACATTTGAAAGACAAGCTTTCGAGCGTATAACTCTCTTTCTCGGGTCTTGTAGCTATACTGAGCAAAATCTTAGAATTGAACAATAAAGATTCAAGCAGAAGGGGAGGTGGTCGTAAATACTAATATTGGAATCCTATGGTCAAGAAAGGTAAAAAAAACAGAGCGGACAGAACATAGGCCCATAAAAGAACACAGATAAGCATCATGGTTAGCATCTGATGATAGTGCCCAAAAGGAAAGAGTAAATGACCAAACCTTTTTTTTAAAAAAAAAAAACAAAAGAATGAAGAAAAAAAAAAACAATAGAAAAAAACATAAACCAAATTTAATGCTAAATGTTACAGGACATTATGATAATGGGTTAAAAAGCCAGAGCCTGCATTGAGTCCTTCTTTTATGGTGTTAAAATATGTGATCATTTTCATTTCAAATGTCTTACATTCACGAGGGTCTTTAAAATTCCCTTTGAGGATTATAATACTGAGGTTTTGCATGGAGTAGCCTGATAGATTGAAGTGATGTCCCACCGGGGTAAAATATTTATTTTACTGATGAAATTGTCTATTTTTGGGGCCAAGTCAATTTAATTCCTTGTCACTGCCAATAAGAATTTAATTTTTATATGATACCATTCAGACAGTATCTTGAAAAATTGGACTGACTGGCTACAAGTGTGATTTTTTTTTTTAATTAAAAAAAAAGAAAGTTTTCGAAAACTCAATCAATTATTATTTTTTTTAAATTTGCTAACTTTTTACATTTTACAATTGTGTCTTGTTTTATATTAAATGAAAGCCCTATTCATAAGATTTAGAATGACACTTGTCACATGTCTGTAGCTATCACACATGTCTCGTAACCGGCATTTGAAGCTATAGTGGCTAGTGAAGTTGTGTTTTTATTTTTTAGGCAATATTGAAAGTTCTCTCTCATAAACGGGTTGACAAAAAAATGTGTAAAAATTTATTTTTAAAACATCTCATGGTAAGGTACAAATGTACCAAAAAAAAGAACAAAATCCATGACATTAGGGTTTTATGCATTGGTTGATTTCACATGGAATGACCCAAAAATGTTTCTTAAGAGAGTAAAGAAAAAAAAAAAAAAAAAAAAAAAAACACCTTTAACCCGTTTGCTGCGGTGGACACGCTCAGCGCGTCCAGCCATGCGAACACTTGGCGTGCGAACATAGTTCGAATCCAATGCAAGTCAATGGCAACATTATATGCAGGGTGAGCACAAACACATTTTGAGTGACCTGTTCATTAACCAAACTGTGTGTCATGCCCCATAATTTAGGAATTATTCTATATTTTTCTGTTTTGAGTCGAATTTGCCTTTGCTGCTTACATGCTATTGATTTCATAGCTATTTTGATCCTGCTGGGTTTCCTTAGCTTTTCTGTATCCAGCTAGTTTCCACCCCTTTGCTCAGTGTCTTGTGCTAAGGGACTTCCTGGTCACATAGCAGCCATTCTGTGCTCACTGCTGGACAAAACGAATGTCTTTTTACCTGCATTGCTGTACACTATTACAAAGATTGTCAGTCTGATCATTAAACTCTTCGACTGGATTCATCTTTCTACGTGTCAGTTTTGCTGAGTTGAAGCTATCTGCCGAACTTCATCGTGTGAGTACTGGTCAAATATAGACTTAGCTAGTCTAAAGCACCCACGATTGTCAGTCTGATCATTAAACTCTTCGACTGGATTCATCTTTCTACGTGTCAGTTTTGCTGAGTTGAAGCTATCTGCCGAACTTCATCGTGTGAGTACTGGTCAAATATAGACTTAGCTAGTCTAAAGCACCCACGCCTCACAGCTTTGCTTAGGGAAGCAGAATACTGTGCAAAAGTCTAAACATTTGTTTTTATTTTTCTGACCGTAAAGAAAAAAAAATCTCCGATAAAGGAAGGATTTTAATCTATTTTATATAAAAGGAATCTTAAAGGAAATGTTAGAATAATTTTAGCAGAATATTCCGACACACAGCAGTTTATTCATACGATACCGGTTGGTTGATCGATGGATATGGCATTTCCACATGTATAACTCGTTGCAGTCTCCAGCCAATACTTTGCAAGTGCGTTCATATTTTCGGTCATTTTACGATACTACTATTACCTTTTATCTTCATATTTTTTCTTGCCTCAGATGTCTGTCTTTATATCTCCACCATGAATTGCTGCTCTCGTATGTTTGGAAGATGACAGACATTTTCCTTTATGAATCATGAAACGGCTAACTTAGCTAAGCATCACATCACCATAACATGTTCATGTATGAAAAATGAATTAGGTTTTGTATCACATAGAAACCTGCGAAAAACCAAGGTTTGTGAGGAACCTGAGAATCGAGCTAACACTGTATGAGACCTGAGCGGGTCCCAACTAGGGATGAGCTGTTCGGTTCGGAGTTCGCATCGAACATAGCCTGTTGGTTTGTTCGCGAACTACGAACATTTCCGCCTGCTCGCTGCGTGTTCGCCCACAATGCACCACAATGGACCACAATGCACTTTTCCACTGGCCTGAAGCTTGTAATTGGCTACAGCCTTGCACCTGACCACAGGTCAGGTGCAAGACAGGTTCAACACTATGCCAATCACGGCTCAGAGTCCTGATTGGGCAAATTTTGCCCAATCATGGGCTCACAGAGCTAAGTCCCGCAGCACACTATATAAGGCTTCACACAGCACTTCTGCACGTGTTTGAGAGGAGATTTCATAGGAGATTGATCTTGTGTTAGTGTGTGTTCTTACTGCCAGTCTGCCACCAGCTACTGGGGGGGTCTCATCTACTGGGGGGGGGTCTCATTTCTACAAAATATTTGGCAATTGAGGTGATCTGAGGTAATCTTTGTGTTCTCACTCCCAGCAACTATTTTGGGGGATCAGTAATTTCTACAAAATATTTGGGAATTGAGGTGATCTGTGTCTTGTCACAGCCAGTGCCACGCAGTTCTTTGGGCGTCAGTAATTTCTACAGAATATTTGGGAATTGAGGTGATCTGTGTCTTGTCACAGCCAGTGCCACGCAGTATTTTGGGCGTCAGTAATTTCAACAAAATATTTGGGAATTGAGGTGATCTGTGTCTTGTCACAGCCAGTGCCAGGCATTATTTTGGGCGTCAGTAATTTATACAAAATATCTGGGAATTGAGGTGATCTGTGTCTTGTCACTGCCAGCAAGTATTTTGGGGGTCAGTAATTGCTACAAAAGATTTGGGAATTGTTCTAATCTGTGTCTTGTCACTGCCACCCATCAGGGGGTTCCACATACTTCTAGCAGATTTCTGCGAATTGTAATCTGTGTCTTGTCACTGATGCCAGCTATCAGGGGGTCCTATCAGGGGGTCTCACTGACTTGTAGCAGATATCTGCGAATTGTAATTTGTGTCTTGTCACTGCCACCCATCAGGGGGTCTCACTGATTTATAGGAGGTTTCTGAGATTTGTAATCTGTGTCTTGTCACTGTCACCCATCAGGGGGTCTCACTGAGTTATACAAGAGTTCTGGAAATCTTTAATCTTTATACCAGAGTTGAATCAGAGTTCTGTATATATTTAATATATATATCACTCACTATGTCAGAAAGACCAAAAAGGACAGGCAGACGCTCCCAGACACAGATAAGAGGGAAAGCAGCCCCTGTGTCGGGAGGCTGTGCCTCTGGTCGTGGTAGACGTGGTGCATCCTCTGCAGGGGCAAGCTTGTCCTTTCTAACTGGTGCTGGCCGTCTTAAGCAACAGCAACATACAGAGGATTTGGTGAATTGGCTAACCAGGCCATCCTCATCCTCCGAGTCCTCTGCCAGCCAGGCTTGTAGTGCTTTACAGTCCACCTCAGCTGCCAAAACATCTAATGCAGCTTCCATGTCCACAGCTACTTCTGCCGTAGCCTCACTATCACACACGGAGGAGTCAGCTGAATTGTTTGACTACAATGACAGTGACATGCTGCTTGAGGATGCGCAGCAAGTACAGTGCTCTGATTCAATCTCTGAGGTTGAGGAAGGGAGTATAATCAACCTAGAGGAAGGGGGTGCCAGTGATGACACACAAATAACTGGCACTCATGTTGCCCCAGCAGCTGCAGCATACTGCCAAGTTGGCTCCAGTAATGAGGAGATAGGGGGTGATGATGACAATGATGATGAGGTCACTGACTCCACCTGGGTGCCTGATCGAACAGAAGAATCAAGTGAGGAGGAGGCACAACAAACACAAAGCACAACATCCTCTATGACCAACCGTAGCACTAGCCAGTCCAAGGCATCAGATGTCAGAGGTGCTCAGGTGCAGAGCGCTGTTGTCTAAAAGCACACATCCAGGAACTCTGCTGTCTGGGAGTTCTTTAAGAAATGTGCAGCAGACACCACCTTTGCTATTTGTAATATATGTCAGATGAGGCTCAAGCGTGGGAAAGACACCGGACGCTTGGGTACCATGTGCTTGAGGCGACATATGACCACCTGCCACACATCCCGTTGGTGCAAAACTTTGCGTAGGTCCTCCTCCTCCTCATCTGTCTCTACCCCTACTGTATGTCCTGCCATGTCATTGCCTACAACCTCCACTGACAGGGATGATGCTACAGTAATGGATGTACCAGCTCCTTCCTCACAATGTGACAGCATCCCATCAGCTGAAGATTTACGCAGTCAGATTACTTTACCCCAGCTGCTGCAGCGTAAGAAAAAATATAGTCCCAACCATCCCCAAGCACAGCGTCTAAATGCCAGCTTAGCAAATTACTCGCATTGCAGCTGCTGCCTTTCCAGCTGGTGGACTCTGCTCCCTTCCGTGAATTTGCTGAATGTGCTGTACCACAGTGGCAGGTTCCAAAACGCCATTACTTTTCACGCAAGGCCATTCCAGCACTATACCAGCACGTGGAAGACAATGTTATCGAGTCATTGGGAAAGGCAGTCAGCAGCAAGACACGTGGTAAAACAAGCATGGACAGGGTCGTTACATTTCCTTCACAGCACACTGGGTAACTCTGATTGCAGCTGGGAGGGATCCAAGACGGGGCTCTGTGCTGGAGCTTGTTCATCCACCACACCTCCAGAAAGCTGCTTGTATGAGGTCTGTCTGCTCCACCACCACCTCTCCCTCTTCCTCCTCCTCCTCCTTCTCTGTCTCTGGTGAAGTGGCAGTTAAACCGACGCGTGGCAGGGGCTACGCAATGGCTCAAGCAAAAAGATGCCATACTGTGCAGCTGGTTTGTTTAGGGGACAGGAGCCACACCGGGCCAGAAATTCTGTCAGCTCTGCAGGGCCAGGTTCAGAGATGGTTAACACCACGCCAGCTTGAGCTGGGAATGGTCATCTGTGATAATGGCAGCAACCTTCACTCCGCCCTACGCCAGGGTAAGTTGATGTATGTACCATGCCTAGCACACTTCCTAAATCTGGTGGTACAGCGTTTCCTAACCAGGTACCCAGGGCTGGCAGAGCTTCTTAGCCAGGCCAGAAAAGTCTGCAGCAACTTCAGACGGTCATTCCCAGCAAGCGTTCGCCTGGCAGAAATGCAAAGAGAATTCCACCTTCCCACAAACCGTCTGATCTGTGACATGCCCACCAGGTGGAACTCGACATTAGCAATGCTGCAGCGTCTGCAAAAGCAGCAGAGGGCCATCAACGAGTACCTGTGTGTGTATGGCACAATGACAGGTTCAGGTCAACTTGGGTTTTTTCCCCCCTGCAGTGGCTGATGATCAAGGATGCATGCACTGTACTGTCACCATTTGAGGAGGCAACGAGGATGGTGAGCAGGGACAGTGCATGCATCAGTGACACAATTCCTTTAGTGTTCCTGCTGGAGCACACTCTGCAGGGAATTATAGATGTAGCTCTAGAGGCAGAGCAGCGGGAGGAAGAGGAGGCCTTCCCTAGCTCTGAAGGCCCCAGTCTTTCCGCAGACAGCATTCCAGCGGGTCCTCCTCAGATCAGACAGGAGGAGGATGAGAAGGAGCAATATTTGAGTAGTGGGGGCATTGAAGGTGGGGATTCCTCAAGGGAGGGTTTTGTGTGCCCAGAAACACAAGGACTGGTACGTGGGTTGGAGGAGGAAGTGCACGATGGGGTCATCCTCCTCATTGAGCAGGAAGACTCGGAAGCTAATGCCACCTCCAACCTACGCTGCATGGGCTCCTTATTATGCAAAGCCTGCTAAAGGACCCCAGGATTCGTGCTATCAAGGAGAGGGATCATTACTGGTTGGCAACCCTTCTTGATCCATGATACAAGGGTAAAGTTGCAGAGCTCATCCTGCCCACACAGAGGGAGCACAGGATGAAAAAACTTGAGGACGCTCTAAAGCAACACTTGTGTAACACCTTTCCAGCACTGGTAGGTTACCAAGTGATGACACAGGTGCTTCTGAGGCTGCGGATGATCATAGGAATAGTGGTGAAGGCCGGGGCTGCTTGACTGATGCCTTTTTAAATTTTTTTAGTCCACGACGCCCAGGGACGTCAAATGTAGGCACCCATTGCCAGCATCTTCACCATATGGTGTAGGACTATCTAGGGGCAAGGGCAGACCTGGATAACTTTCCAGGAGATGATCCACTGGCTTACTGGGTATTGAGATTGGATCACTGGCCAGAACTTAGCCAATATGCTATGCAGCTACTAGGTTGCCCTTCATCTAGCGTGCTTTCTGAAAGGACGTTCAGTGCCGCTGGAGGTTTTGTGACAGACAAAAGAGTGCGTCTGTCCACCGACTCTGTAGACCAAGAAACAGTAAATAAACTCCGAATACCGTGGTATTAATACAATGGATTTATTCCAAAATCAAGAAAAGCAGCGACGTTTCGACCACAACTGGTCTTTGTCAAGCCTAATTCAGAATGTCATGAACAGGAAATAAATAGCATCACAGATCAATTAGCAAACAATCAATCAATTATTGCAAACGGTCTGTGCACACTACACCAGTAATTTAAAAACAAATGTGTCCACGAGCTGATTCCTTTATTAACACATTATTCATATTCTCTTAATTATACAGAAGAAAAGAGTCATTAATCGTATATTGACTTCGATATATATCAGATCATGGACATAAATTCGCCAACGATGAACTTGAATAGACTAAATGAAGTATAACCTATAGCTGCAACAAAATAGTTAACTCCACCGTCCCTCCCCCTATACATAAGGAGAGGGACAATGGAATACACCAAATCGTGCACTCTGTAAAATAAAATAAATACAATACAATTGTATGCACATATACGCACACACACGCAGACATGCACACACACTGTGTGCACGTATGCGTGACTACGCACGGTGCAGCATAATCACAGAAAAGGTGAAAAATCTGCCTCCCTATTAAGGCCATGTGGGGAGAGCGTATTAAGATGGTAAATCCAATATAATTCTCTTCTTTTAAGTAATTTTTCCCTATCTCCACCTCGTGTTGCTTTGGGTACCTCATCAATAACTTGATAACGCAACTGTGAAATGTCATGTCCACTAGATAAAAAATGTTCTGGAACTGGGAGTTCAATTTTTCTTGTCCTGATGTCTGATCTATGTTTAATGAACCGATTTTTGACTTTTTGTGTGGTTTCACCCACATAGATCAAGCCGCATGGGCACTTCAATAGATAGACCACAAACGTGGAATTACAAGTGAAGTACCCTCTGATTTTAAATTTCTTCCCTGAGTGGGGATGTGAGAAAGACTCCCCACGTATAACTGCATTGCAACAAGAGCAATTAAGACACGGAAAAGTCCCATCCTTCGGTTTCCCAAAGAATGGACCTCTACCCGTATCGTGTCTAAATTCCGCTTTAACCAGCGTCTCTCTAAATGATCTCCCTTTCTTGTAAGACATTAATGGTGTACTTTGGAACTCTGGTATCGTAGGGTACGCATCTCTCAAAATATACCAATATTTACATAAGATATTTTTAACCTGTTGTGTATGGGTCCCATATTTAGACACAAAAGGGATCCTCCCATGATTCTGATTCCGACGCCTCTGAGGTGTTATCTGTTGGTTGAGCCGAGACACTTCTTGACTCAATAATTGTTTGGGATACCCCCTTGCTCTAAATCTCTCAATCATTTCCTCAAGTCTCTTGCCCTTGGCATCAGGCAAATTAACCACCCTTTCTACTCGCATTATTTGACTACGTGGAAGGGAGTCTAACAATGTGATGGGATGTGCACTATCATACCTCAATAGGGAATTCCTATCAGTTGGTTTACCGTAAACCAACTGATAGGAATTCCCTATTGAGGTATGATAGTGCACATCCCATCACATTGTTAGACTCCCTTCCACGTAGTCAAATAATGCGAGTAGAAAGGGTGGTTAATTTGCCTGATGCCAAGGGCAAGAGACTTGAGGAAATGATTGAGAGATTTAGAGCAAGGGGTATCCCAAACAATTATTGAGTCAAGAAGTGTCTCGGCTCAACCAACAGATAACACCTCAGAGGCGTCGGAATCAGAATCATGGGAGGATCCCTTTTGTGTCTAAATATGGGACCCATACACAACAGGTTAAAAATATCTTATGTAAATATTGGTATATTTTGAGAGATGCGTACCCTACGATACCAGAGTTCCAAAGTACACCATTAATGTCTTACAAGAAAGGGAGATCATTTAGAGAGACGCTGGTTAAAGCGGAATTTAGACACGATACGGGTAGAGGTCCATTCTTTGGGAAACCGAAGGATGGGACTTTTCCGTGTCTTAATTGCTCTTGTTGCAATGCAGTTATACGTGGGGAGTCTTTCTCACATCCCCACTCAGGGAAGAAATTTAAAATCAGAGGGTACTTCACTTGTAATTCCACGTTTGTGGTCTATCTATTGAAGTGCCCATGCGGCTTGATCTATGTGGGTGAAACCACACAAAAAGTCAAAAATCGGTTCATTAAACATAGATCAGACATCAGGACAAGAAAAATTGAACTCCCAGTTCCAGAACATTTTTTATCTAGTGGACATGACATTTCACAGTTGCGTTATCAAGTTATTGATGAGGTACCCAAAGCAACACGAGGTGGAGATAGGGAAAAATTACTTAAAAGAAGAGAATTATATTGGATTTACCATCTTAATACGCTCTCCCCACATGGCCTTAATAGGGAGGCAGATTTTTCACCTTTTCTGTGATTATGCTGCACCGCGCGTAGTCACGCATACGTGCACACAGTGTGTGTGCATGTCTGCGTGTGTGTGCGTATATGTGCATACAATTGTATTGTATTTATTTTATTTTACAGAGTGCACGATTTGGTGTATTCCATTGTCCCTCTCCTTATGTATAGGGGGAGGGACGGTGGAGTTAACTATTTTGTTGCAGCTATAGGTTATACTTCATTTAGTCTATTCAAGTTCATCGTTGGCGAATTTATGTCCATGATCTGATATATATCGAAGTCAATATACGATTAATGACTCTTTTCTTCTGTATAATTAAGAGAATATGAATAATGTGTTAATAAAGGAATCAGCTCGTGGACACATTTGTTTTTAAATTACTGGTGTAGTGTGCACAGACCGTTTGCAATAATTGATTGATTGTTTGCTAATTGATCTGTGATGCTATTTATTTCCTGTTCATGACATTCTGAATTAGGCTTGACAAAGACCAGTTGTGGTCGAAACGTCGCTGCTTTTCTTGATTTTGGAATAAATCCATTGTATTAATACCACGGTATTCGGAGTTTATTTACTGTTTTTTGGCTTTCTTTGGGGCTGTACAGCAAGAGACCCCCTTCTCCGGTGACCTACCAAGGGAGACGGTGCCTAAGCCCTAATTTTTTCTGTGGACTCTGTAGACCGGCTGACATTTATAAAAATGAATCAGTCCTGGATCAGCAGCTATCAATCTCCTGATGCTGACGTAGCGGAATAGATCGGGGATGTCTTCTGCATTCACAAAACCTCCACCACTGAACTCTTCCACAATACCACAAATGGGTTGCGTTGTGAAGGCACTTGCTGCCATGAAAGGCACAATATTTGGCTGCACTGACGCCTGTGCCACATTTATAGCATTTTAATTTTTTGAACCGGGTCCAACCCTGCACTCTTCCACAATACTACAAAAGGGTTACGGTGTGAAGGCACTTACTGCCATGAAAGGCACAATATTTGGCTGCACGGACGCCTGTGCCACATTTATATAATTTAAATTTTTTAAACCGCAGGGTCCACCCCTGCACTCTTCCACAATACTACAGAGGGGTTACTGTATGAATGCACTTGCTGGCCTGGCACCAAAAGCACAATATCTGGGTGCACAGACGCCTTTACCAGATTCATATCTTTTAATATAGGACCGCATGGTCCACCCCTGCACTCTTCCACAATACTACAGAGGGGTTACTGTATGAGTGCACCTGCTGGCCTGGCACCAAAAGCACAATATCTGGGTGCACTGCCACTGACGCCTGTATCAGATTTATATCCTCAGAGGGGTTACTGTGTGACGGCACTGTTGCCGACGCTAAAGGCCCAATTTTAAAGCACCTATTGTTACTTTCATCCAAACCCTGCACCATAATTTAGGCCAAAAAAATCACTAAACTTTTTCTGCGCGTCCTAAAATGTCTTTTCATACAGGCTGCCGCCCCAAGCAGTTGTTTATGAATAGATTAAAGGAAAAGCATTTACCATCATTTTAAACTTAATTTTTTTGTTTTTAAATGTTTCTATACATCCTAGAAATCCACCACTACACTGGCAGGTTATGGGGACCTCCTAGGCACGATATTTGAAGGAATTTTTTGTTTTTATTTTAACCCTTATTTCATGGAAAACTCACTGTCCCTTTAAAAACTTATTTTTTTTACTTTTTGTCCTTGTTTCCTGTCCCCAGGGCACTACCCGGACCCCCATACACCTTTTATGGCAAATATCTAGCATATATGCCCTCTTGGAGGGCACTCTAAAAATCGAATTTTGAGTCCCATTGACTTGTATTGAGTTTGAGTTTGAGTTCGAATTCTAACATTTGGAAAGTTCGACTGCGAACCGAAATCGGGGTGTTCGGCTCATCCCTAGTCAAAACGCAGGGCAAGAAACTAGTGCTGCTGCTCGTTCTCATTAATCTCACATTCCTTGCAGGGTTATCCAGAGAAAGGTGAAACTCTGGAGAACTTTTGGAGAAGTGAAAATTCGAGGTCAAGATAGCTGGATTTGGAAAGTGAGATAAATGGGAGAATTTTTCTGATTTGGCGATTTTGAGCTAGAATTTTAACTTCTCCAAACGTTCTCCAGAGTTTCACCTTTATCTCAATAGACCTGTTGGTTTTGTTCTCATAAATGGTTATTCAATAAAGGTCAAGCTTGCTACCGAAATGCAATGAACAGTGAATTTCCCCGTATGGTGCAATTTCGTGGCAGTTCGGCAATACAGGCGAATTGACAGCAAACTAAGGTGCATATCGCTGCAATTTGGCAAGCACGTTGCTTTGGCTCCGCCCCCTCCACTCAGTGAAGCTGCGCGCCTGAGATGGAGGGCCCGGGCTGAAGACAAGAAGACAGAAGAAAAGAAGATAGAAGAGAAGAAAAGAAGAGCTGAAGGAAGGAAGACAGCGGAGTGGTGAGACAGGGCACAGCCTAGACCCAAGGCCCAGACCCAGGGCCCAGACCCCAAGGCCCAGACCCAGGGCCCAGACCCCAAGGCCCAGACCCAGGGCCCAGACCCCAAGGCCCAGACCCAGGGCCCAGACCCCAAGGCCCAGACCCAAGGCCCAGACCCAGACCCCAGGGCCCAGACCCAGACACAGGGCCCAGACCCCCAAGGCCCAGACCCCCAAGGCCCAGACCCCCAGGGCCCAGACCCCCAGGGCCCAGACCCCCAAGGCCCAGACCCCCAGAGCCCAGACCCCCAAGGCCCAGACCACAGGGTCCAGACCCCAAGGCCAAGACCCCAAGGCCCATCACATCACCATAACATGTTCATGTATGAAAAGTGAATTAGGTTTCGTATCACATAGAAACCTGTGAAAAACCAAGGTTTGTGAGGATCCTG
>CM019063.1:521805299-521817799 GCA_009667805.1 Leptobrachium leishanense | reverse complement strand
GCAGAATAAAAATAATAAAAGGTTTATTAGATATTGAATTAAAATGGGAATATTTTTAACATTGAAGCCTATGGGATTCGCCTGAATAAACCTGTTGAATGAAATCACCGAACAGCAGCGCATTTAGGGAACCTTTCACTGCTGGTTTGTGTTATTTATTTATTTATAAAGGATTTTACCAGGAAGGATACATTGAGATTTCTCTCGTTTTCAAGTATGTGTTCTCTGAATAGACGAAGCATTGCTTCTCTATGGGGATTTCACTGCCCTCGAACAGGCACCGAACAGGCACCGTATGTGCCGGCTTCTATTAAATTCTGTAACAGACCTTTCTATTATTTTTTTAAAGGACTTTTTTTATTATTTACAAATATTTTAATGCATTTTTATTGGTTTAAACACCTATTGGGAGAAATGGAGAGTTCTGGGGTTTTGTTTTTTTTTTCTTTGCAGTTTGGTTGAATTTGCCAAGGCTACGTCGGTGCTTTTTGGTGCTGTTTGGGAAGGTTCTACAACTTTTTCATGAGGCTTCAAGGGCAACTCCATCTTCAATGCACTTCACTGACCATCTGCTAAATAGTAAATTCAACAACCTGTCCATGAAATGGAATCGCAGAAGTGCACCGAAATGTTCTGAATTGAAAAGTGCCACGATTTCGCTGAAATTTGGGTTATATTTGAATAGACCCTATAGCAGCACTAGGTGAAATCTCTTTTTTTCAACTTCTAAAAAAAATACATATTTAAAAAAAAAAAAAACATTAATTAAAAAATGCAGATGGTATTATAATATAAAAGTAGAAATACTGAAAAAACAAAACAAGAAACATAATATCTGGATATTATATACTAATGAGATCAATATTTATAGTGTATTCATAACACGGACCTTAGTTATCAAAAATATAGAATAATGTACGTCACCAAGGTTTTAGAAAATAGGGGTGAGAATAAAATAAAAATAATAAAAAAAAAAATATAAATAAAAATAATATAAATAACAAAAACATTAAATAGGTGAATAGAAAAATAAAGAAAATAATAAAAGATATATGTATAAAAAAGAGGAAAAAATATATATATAATATTAACCCTATTAAGAGAGTAAAACTCGATTTTAAAACATGATCTTAACTGTGAGTTATTGCGACGTCTTTGTATGTCCTGGTTGGGCGATATTGGTATGTTGCAGTGATGTTGGGTATGTTGTCTCTCTTTTCTGTAATAGATGCTGGATGGCCTATGGCAGTTCGCCCGTGGAAACCCCCCCCCCTCCCCTTATTCTTTCCTTTCTTTCTTGTGTCTTCCTTTATAATTTTTGGTTTTATGTTTTCTTACCCAGTTTTTCATTTATGAGTATCTCGAGACCTGATTGTACGTGAACGATACCTAATATTTTTCTGTATTTGCTTGTTTTACCCTAAATAAAGTTCTTAAAAAAAAACACATGATCTTAGAAGATTTGTAACTATCAGTGTTATTCAGAGAGCGTGAAAAGCAGGAGAATGAAAAATTCTAGGTCAAAATAGCCGATTTGGAAAGTGAGATGAAAGGGAGAATTTTTCTGGTTTGGCTATTTTGACCTAGAATTTTTCATTCTCCATCATTCTCCTGCTTTTCACCGCTCTCTGAATAATCCTGTAAGTTACTATCAATATCTAACAGATTTAAAAGACATTATTGACATATGGGTCAGCTGTGTGAACTCATTTTAAAATATCTCTCTAATTAAAATTATTTTATCAAACGGGAAAAAAGGAGAAATAAATAGGTAATTATAAAAAATAAAAGGAAAAAGAATAAATGTTACAGAAGAGAAATGGAGAGGAGGGAAATGTTTTTTTTAGGGATTTTTTCCAGTTCATGAGATTGAAATTTAAACGCCTGATAAAAAAAAAATCATATATCGTTTCTCGCGGCTAAACCTGTTAATGGAAATGTCGGTTATATCGATGTTTATATCGATTGAAATCAAATTAATCAGTGTGCTGATCTCCAAAGAAATAACAAATACTGAAAGGTGGTGATAAATGGATTTTCAGGCAGAAAAATAGAGCGAATGAGACTGAAATCATTTTTAAACATCATACTTTTCTGGGAGACATGCTTAAATGGTGGCCAATAATAAGGTTTTTCGGGCGTTTTACCGCAGCGCCATTTTTCGATGCTCAGACCAAATGTTTAACTGATTCAGCCAATAATTTGATTTAGAAAAATCAGGTAATAAAACTAAATTGAGCTCTAAGCTCCTACATGGGGTGTTAAGAATTTAGGGTTCCCTCTGTTCCCAATACTAAACGCCAACCATAGCGCGCGTTCTACAGCCACTACCTCAAGGTGCTCCGGCCCTGCAGAACGTCACTGGATGAAATGCATTTATTGATCTGATATCGGTTATTATCAGCCAGGCTTAAACGTTTTCCATCCGAACATGTGTTTCCATTTAAGATCTAAAGTTCGGCGTATCTACGCAGGGCTGTGTGTGTTAAGGATCAGTATGTGGATGTAGGGGTTTACGTCTGTGGATCGAGAATGTGAGGTTAAATGTAACGTAATAGGAGTAAGAGGAATAAATGACGTCAGTTCTGGAGAAAAGCTAGAAAACGCGTCCGAGGGAGAGATGGTAACGTTATATTCAACACATTTTGAGTGACCTGTTCATTAACAAAACTGTGCAAAGTTTAAACGTCTGTTTTTATTTTTCTGACCTTAAAAAAATAAATAAATTCATTTATCTGAGATTTTATCTATTTTATAAGAAATCTTTAAGGAAATGTTAGAAGCATTTTTATCATAAAATCAGAATATTCCGACACACAGCAGTTTATTCATACGATACCGGTTAGTTGATCGATGGATATGGCATTTCCACATGTATAACTCGTTGCCGTCTCCAGCCAATAGTTTGGTAAGTGCGTTCACATCTTTGGTCACTTTACGATGCTACTATTACCTTTTATCTTCATATTTTTTCTTGTCTCAGACGCCTGTCTTTATATCTCCACCAGGAATTGCTGCTCTCGTATGTTTGGAAGATGACAGACATTTTCCTTTATGAATCATGAAACGGCTAAGCATCACATCACCAAAACATGTTCATGTATGAAAAGTGAATTAGGTTTCGTATCACATAGAAACCTGTGAATAACCAAGGTTTGTGAGGATCCTGCGAATCGAGCTGACACTGTATGAGACCTGAGCGGGTCCCTCCACAGGGCAGGAAACTAGCACTGCTGCTCCTTCTCATTAATCTCATATTCCTTGCAGGGTTATCAGAGAAAGGTGAAACTCTGGAGAACTTTTGGAGAAGTGAAAATTCTAGGTCAAAATAGCTGGATTTGGAAAGTGAGATAAATGGGAGACTTTTTCTAGTTTGGCTATTTTGAGCTAGAATTTTAACTCCTCCACACGTTCTCCAGAGTTTCACCTTTCTCTGAATAGTCCTGTTGGTTTTGTTCTCATAAATGGTTATTCAATAAAGGCCAAACTTTCCACCGAAATGCAATGAACAGTGAATTTCCCCATATGGTGCAATTTTGTGGCAGTTTGGCAATACAGGCGAATTGACAGCGAAATAAGGAGCAGATCTCCGCAATTTGGCGATCTCCGGCGGCAGTGATATTGTCCGATGGCCAGTCCGGGGCTGCATGTATGAAATGAAACGCACGTGTATCACTAGCTGATGTTACAGCAGCGTTTTCAGCTTTAATATCTCATAATGTAGTGAATATAATCACTGATAAATCATTAAACGAGATATTGCTTCTGTGTTTCCCTCCTCTCCACCTCCACGTGTCACTGGAGTAATATGTATTGTCTCATATCTAGCTGGGGATTTTATATCAATGTGAAATATACAGACAATTTCATTTGGTTGTGGAAAGTAATTCGGCAGCATCAGCTTCACTTCTCTGATCTCAGCTCACGCGTTTCTCAATACACTGGGGGAAACATCCAGATCTATTTATATCAGAGAGAAGTGATCAGTGAGGCTGAAATAACCCCCCGGCGTCCCCCGTGTATTTGAATATGTCACTGTTGCAGCTGTCAGTGTATATAAGTTTCCTTGTACAGGAGATTCTTATAGTCTGTATGGGACGATTCAGAGCCATAAAGATGATCCCTCTCAGTTACCTGCTGTGCGTCTCTGCGCTTTATATTCAGGGTAAGAATGGATTGATTCTCATACGAGGTTTCTTCACTCTCTATTATTTTCATGATTCACACAATGTATAACTAGATCATTGTTACATTGTGCTGTTTCTCCTCCATCCCTCAGGTTCCTGTGGACAGATTGTGATGACTCAGAGTCCAGAGACTGTTACTGCGTCACCTGGAGATACCGTCACCATGTACTGTAAAGCCAGTACTGATATAAGCTACTACATAGCCTGGTACCAACAGAAACCAGGACAACCTCCACAGCTTCTTATCTATTATGCAGACAGCAGATACACAGGGACCCCAGCGCGTTTCAGTGGCAGTGGGTCTGGAACTGATTACACTTTAACAATCACAGGAATATTAACAGAAGATGCAGCAGTTTATTCCTGTCAGCAGGGTGGGAGCTCACCTTACACACAGTGATACAGAGCCGCACAAAAACCTTCCTCTTTTTCTGCTAATGTTATATTATATAGAAAATGCTTATTAATAGTAAATGTTCTGCATCTCAGTGTTTATATACGACCTCCTGCGCATTACATTACATTCACTGGCGTGCACAGACCATTATATTACATTACATTCACTGGCGTGCGCAGCCCGTTACATTACATTTCATTCACTGGCGTGCACAGCCCATTATATTACATTACATTCACTGGCGTGCGCAGCCCATTATATTACATTACATTCACTGGCGTGCGCAGCCTGTTACATTACATTTCATTCACTGGCGTGCGCAGCCCGTTACATTACATTTCATTCACTGGCGTGCGCAGCCCATTATATTACATTACATTCACTGGCGTGCGCAGCCCATTATATTACATTACATTTACTGGCGTGCGCAGCCCGTTACATTACATTTCATTCACTGGCGTGCGCAGCCCATTATATTACATTACATTCACTGGCGTGCGCAGCCCGTTACATTATATTTCATTCACTGGCGTGCGCAGCCCATTATATTACATTACATTCCCTGGCGTGCGCAGCCAATTACATTTCATTCACTGGCGTGCGCAGCCCATTATATTACATTACATTCACTGGCGTGCGCAGCCCATTATATTACATTACATTTACTGGCGTGCGCAGCCCGTTACATTACATTTCATTCACTGGCGTGCGCAGCCCATTATATTACATTACATTCACTGGCGTGCGCAGCCCGTTACATTACATTTCATTCACTGGCGTGCGCAGCCCATTATATTACATTACATTCACTGGCGTGCGCAGCCCATTACATTACATTCACTGGCGTGCACAGCCCATTATATTACATTACATTCACTGGCGTGCACAGCCCATTATATTACATTACATTCACTGGCGTGCACAGCCCATTATATTACATTACATTCACTGGCGTGCACAGCCCATTATATTACATTACATTCACTGGCGTGCACAGCCCATTATATTACATTACATTCACTGGCGTGCACAGCCCATTATATTACATTACATTCACTGGCGTGCACAGCCCATTATATTACATTACATTCACTGGCGTGCGCAGCCCATTATATTACATTACATTCACTGGCCATATTACAATGTTGGCGCTAATTTAACCAGAACTGTTTTAAACTTAAAACCTCAATAGGCTATAATGGCTCTGGGAAGTTTACAACAGCTCTGGTTAAGTTAGCACCAAACATGTAATATGGCCCGATATGTTATATAGAAAATACTTATTAATAGTAAATGTTCTGTATCTCAGTGTTTATATAACACCTCCCATTATATTACATTATTTACCACACACTTTAAAACATGCCAAGACTTTTTTTTTGTTTGCCTTATTTTGATCAACAGCAGCCACAGGGATAAGCGTAGGGTTAAACTTGATGCTCATTGAACTTTTTCAACCTGTTTTTCTATGTAACAGGGGTCAGATGTCGTGGCCCTGAATACTCACATCCTGAAAAGTGGGCCTCGTGGATCGTAATAACGGTAGGAGCTCCCCAGCAGTGTATACATGTATACTGGACATCCATCTGTAACACGGGGAGAGCAGGAATTCATGAGCAGCAGCCGAATGGGAAAAAAGAGAGATTTCTCTGGAAAAAAAATAAATAAGAAAGCAATAAAACCTTGAACAAAAATTACAGACAAAGTAATTTACCATCAAATCCCTGACGTGTCCTGATCAGAAGATACACTATATTGCCAAAAGTATTCGCTCACCCATCCAAATAATCAGAATCAGGTGTTCCAATCACTTCCATGGCCACAGGTGTATAAAATCAAGCACCTAGCCATACAGACTGTTTTTACAAACATTTGTGAAAGAATGGGTCGCTCTCAGGAGCTCAGTGAATTCCAGCGTGGAACTGTGATAGGATGCCACCTGTGCAACAAATCCAGTCGTGAAATGTCCTCGCTCCTAAATATTCCACAGTCAACTGTCAGCTGTATTATAAGAACGTGGAAGTGTTTGGGAACGACAGCAACTCAGCCACGAAGTGGTAGGCCACGTAAACTGACGGAGCGGGGTCAGCGGATGCTGAAGCGCATAGTGCAAAGAGGTCGCCAACTTTCTGCAGAGTTAATCACTACAGACCTCCAAACTTCATGTGGCTTTCAGACTAGCTCAAGAAAAGTGTGCAGAGAGCTTCATGGAATGGGTTTCCATGGCCGAGCAGCTGCATCCAAGCCATACATCACCAAGTGCAATGCAAAGCGTCGGATGCAGTGGTGTAAAGCATGCCACCACTGGACTCTAGAGCAGTGGAGACGCGTTCTCTGGAGTGACAAATCGCTCTTTTCCATCTGGTAATCTGATGGACGAGTGTGGGTTTGGCGGTTGCCAGGAGAACAGTACTTGTCTGACTGCATTGTGCCAAGTGTAAAGTTTGGTGGAGGGGGGATTATGGTGTGGGGTTGTTTTTCAGGAGCTGGGCTTGGCCCCTTAGTTCAAGTGAAAGGAACTCTGAATGCTTCAGCATACCAAGACATTTTGGACAATTCCATGCTCCCAACTTTGTGGGAACAGTTTGGAGCTAGCCCCTTCCTCTTCCAACATGACTGTGCACCAGTGCACAAAGCAAGGTCCATAAAGACATGGATGACAGAGTCTGGTGTGGATGAACTTGACTGGCCTGCACAGAGTCCTGACCTCAACCCGATAGAACACCTTTGGGATGAATTAAAGCGGAGACTGAGAGCCAGGCCTTCTCGTCCAACATCAGTGTGTGGCCTCACAAATGCGCTTCTGGAAGAATGGTCAAAAATTCCCATAAACACACTCCTAAACCTTGTGGACAGCCTTCCCAGAAGAGTTGAAGCTGTTATAGCTGCAAAGGGTGGACCGACGTCATATTGAACCCTATGGATTAGGAATGGGATGTCACTTAAATTCATATGTGAGTCAAGGCAGGTGAGCGAATACTTTTGGCAATATAGTGTATATAGGGATATTCAAAGAGCACCGAATTGGCCATGAAATTGCACCGAAGAGTGAAATTCCCCATACGGTGCAATTTTAGGACCATTCGGCTACTCAAAAAGCTGTCAGTCACCAAATATTGGCGAATACTGTGCTGTTCGGCGGCAGTGAAATCCGCCATAGAGAAGCTATGGTTAATCTATTCAGAGACACCGAACAGCAGAGAATTGTCATTGAAATGGCCTGATTTTCGCTGCACTTCGGGGACTCTGTGGGGAATGCTGAATTCACCGCAGGGTCGGCGAATCAAACTCGCCGAAGTGCAGGGAACGGGAGAGCACAGAATTGTCAGTGACATTCCGGTGTTCTCTGAATAATTCTGATCGTGGAATAGTGTATGTAAACAGATATTTTTTAACCCTTCACTATCATAATCATGTTAACAGGTACTGTACCTGAAATCGTGTTAACTCGATCTGGTCATATTCCGCAGCAATGCACAGGAATTTTGTTTATTTCAAATGAAACTTGTTTGCAAATTGGATCCAGAATATGTCCATAAAGTTCAAGTACATGAGACATGACACCTGATGTGCTGGAACTGGTTGAGGTGCTGGGACTACAAAGTCTCCTAAATTGCAGCAGTCCCAAATGCGTTACCATGTCTGACCAGCAGACACCGTTCGTTGCAAATTTGTGGCAGTGTGTCTATTCAGAAACCTCTCAGTTCTCCAATTACTGGCAAGTTGATAGTGAAATACGGTGCAGGTGGCCACAGATTGGCGCAATTCGGCAATTTTCAATGGCAGTGAAATTATATCTTAGAGAAGTAATGGTTAATCGATTCGGAGAACGACGAACTGCACCGAAATGTCAGTGAAATGCCCAGATCTTCGTTATTTCAGTAGGACAGATTTAACAAAACCCGTAGAATTCAATGTAAAACCTTAACATCATTTTAAATTGTTGTTAAAATAACTTTTATTCTTTTCATTTTCAGCAAAAAAGCCTTTTTATTTCTTTTAGACAAATTTTTGTATTTTTTATATTTTTTAGATGAAATTTTTGTTTCCCAACATTTATAAAAGTCTTTTTTAAAATACTGTAACAGACCTTTTAATTATTTTTTAAAGGACCTTTTTATTATTTACAAATATTTTAATGTATTTTAATTAGTTTAAACACGTATTAGGAGAATTGGAGAGTTCTGTTTTTTGGGGGGGTTTTGCAGTTCGGTTGAATTTGCTAAGGCCTCTTCAGTGCTTTTTGGGAAGGTTCTAAAACTTTTTCAGGAGGCTTTGGGGGCTACTCCATCTTTAGAAAATAATAAAAGATATATGTTATAAAAAGTTAATATATATATATAATATTAACCCTATTAAGAGAATAAAACTCGATTTAAAAACATGATCTTAGAAGACGTGTAACTATGTTACTATCAATATCTAATAGATTTAAGACATTATTGACATATGGGTCAGCTGTGTGAACTCATTTTAAAATATCTCTCTCCAATTAAAATTATTTTATCAAACGGAAAAAAAACTGAGAAATAAATAGGTGATTATAAAAAATAAAAGGAAAAAGAATAAATGTTACAGAAGAGAAATGGAGAGGAGGGAAATGTTTTTTAGGGATTTTTTCCAGTTCAGGAGATTGAAATTTAAACGCCTGATAAAACAAAGTATTATATATCGTTTCTCGCGGCTAAACCTTTTAATGGAAATGTCGTTTATAACGATAGAAATCAAATTAATCAGTGTGCTGATCTCCAAAATGGATGGTGATAAATGGATTTTCAGGCAGAAAAATAGAGCGAATGAGACGGAAATCATTTTTAAACATCATACTTTTCTGGGAGACATGCTTAAATGGTGGCCAATAATAAGCTTTTTCGGGCGTTTTACCGCAGCGCCATTTTTCGATGCTCAGACCAAATGTTTAACTGATTCAGCCAATAATTTGATTTCGAAAAATCAGGTAATAAAATTTAATTGAGCTCTAAGCTCCTACATGGGGTGTTAAGAATTTAGGGTTCCCTCTGATCCCAATACTAAACGCCAACCATAGCGCGCGTTCTACAGCCACTACCTCAAGGTGCTCCGGCACTGCAGAACGTCACTGGATGAAATGCATTTATTGATCTGATATCGGTTATTATCAGCCAGGCTTAAATGCTTTCCATCCGAACATGTGTTTCCATTTAAGATCTAAAGTTCGGCGTATCTACACAGGGCTGTATGTGTGTGTGTGAAGGATCAGTATGTGGATGTAGGGGTTTACGTCTGTGGATCGAGAATGTGAGGTTAAATGTAACGTAATAGGAGTAAGAGGAATAAATGACTTCAGTTCTGGAGAAAAGCTAGAAAACGCGTCCGAGGGAGAGATGGTAACGTTATATTCAACACATTTTGACTGACCTGTTCATTAACAAAACTGTGCAAAGTCTAAACGTTTGTTTTTATTTTTCTGACGGTAAAAAAATAAATTAATTCATTTATCTGAGATTTTATCTATTTTATAAGAAATCTTAAAGGAAATGTTAGAATAATTTTAGCAGAATATTCCGACACACAGCAGTTTATTCATACGATACCGGTTAGTTGATCGATGGATATGGCATTTCCACATGTATAACTCGTTGCCGTCTCCAGCCAATAGTTTGGTAAGTGCGTTCACATCTTTGGTCACTTTACGAGGCTACTATTACCTTTTATCTCCATATTTTTTCTTGTCTCAGACGCCTGTCTTTATATCTCCACCAGGAATTGCTGCTCTCGTATGTTTGGAAGATGACAGACATTTTCCTTTATGAATCATGAAACGGCTAAGCATCACATCACCAAAACATGTTCATGTATGAAAAGTGAATTAGGTTTCGTATCACATAGAAACCTGCGAAAAACCAAGGATTGTGAGGATCCTGCGAATCGAGCTAACACTGTATGAGACCTGAGCGGGTCCCTCCGCAGGGCAGGAAACTAGCACTGCTGCTCCTTCTCATTAACCTCATATTCCTTGGTTTTGTTCATATAGAAACCTGAGTGTTTTATGTGTTAAGATTATATCAGTGTAAATACAAATAATTCATTCTGAAAATGGAGCTGAAACTATTACCTAGAAATGAATTGTGCATCAATGAATTGTAGTAACACTTGTTTGCAAAAGTTGCAGATAAAGCCGGCCGTCCACTGGGTCTGTATTTGTGTGATGGTGCGATCATCCAATATAGTCTGTCATCCGACCAATCACACAACATGTGAATCAGCTCTCTCCCACTGCCTCCGACGACAACAGACTAGCGATCTTTCCCATTTGAATGGGATTTGTCGGACGACGCCAGGATGATCTGATACATCTTTTTCCATGTAAATTGTATCATTAAACTGCAGTGCGGCGTCAGGGAAAATTGTCCCATAGAGAAGTGATTCAGTTCGACAGACCATAGGATTCCATGTAATAAAATATTTTCGTTTTTATTTATGTTTAATTCATCTGTTTATGCTTTTCATCCACAGCAAAAAGTCTTAGATTTTTTGAGCATTTTATTGTATTTATTTGGCGAAATTTTATATTACCAATTTGTTTTAAAACGATGAGGTTTTTTCCTTGCCTTTCATCGTCAGCCAGTCTATCGTTTGACCTGGATCGTCCACAGATGCTTCTAGTGGATGACCCTGGTCATACAACGGCGTTGTCTGTAGTCAGAAGACCAAGCCGGTCCTGCAACTATGGACCCAGTGGACAGGCCAGATTATTGTGGTAGGGTGGGGTAGTTTTAAAAAAAAAAAATAATAATTTATGGAAATATTTAGTGATTTTTCTGGTGCTCCTTTAGGCTACATTTAACTTAGGGGTTAATGTGAGGCTTTGTCTTGAGGGTAAGTGCTTTCATTTTACGTTTAGAGTTAGTTTTAGGGTTAGGGTTAGTTGTACAGTTAAGGATGTATTAGGGTTAGGTGTAAGGATGTGGCAGTTTTGGGGTTTGGGTTAGTTTAGGGGTTAGCTTCAGGTTTGGGTCAGTTTAAGGGTAATGTTAGTATTAGGGTTAAGGTTAGTGTTGGGGTATTTGTTTATTAAAAATAATATTTCAATAAAATATCTTAGTTAAATATACATTTTTCTCCTGATACATTAAGTAGTGTGATTTTTCTCATATTTTTGTCATTTTTAACCCATTCTCATCTCTTTATGTGAAGTAATCCGTTGTCAATTTTTGGATACAACCAACTAAAATTAATTTTATAACCCGTGGATTTAATCGTTGGGTTTTTTTTAACACGACTTTACTCTTTGTGAAATTCAGCATTCGGTTACCTTTCCTGGCCATTCTGCTATCCAGAGAGCAGGCAGTTCGCCAAAAGTTGGCGAATTGCCTGCACATTCGGTGCCTGTTCGAGGGCAGTGAAATCCCCATAGAGAAGCAATGCTTTGTCTATTCAGAGAACACAAACCAGCAGTGAAAGGTTCCCGAAATGCCCGGCCATTCGGTGGTTTCATTCGGCAGGTTTATTCAGGCGAATCCCATAGGAATATTTTTAACATCGAAACCTGTTTTAATTCAGTATCTAATAAACCGTTCATTATAATCTTCTGCAGTAAAAGTCTCTTTATTTATAGATATTTTAGGATCTTTTAGCCATTTTTTGGGATTTTGTAGCAAACATTTTTGTTAGTTTTTTTTTTAAATCGTTTTTTCTTGTTTCTGTAACAGACCTTTTTATTATCATTCATTGGATCTCATATGTAAATTTCAGACATTTTCGCTCTGTAGTTTCTTTGCAAACAGCGTTTCACTTTTCAAACATTCAAGCGTACTGTTTTTTTTTTTGTTTTCTTCACCTCCTTCGTCTGCGGTGTCGGGTTTTTCCGGCGTCTGCTCTGCGCTGTGATCGGCTCCTGCTCGGGTTTCTCTGGCATTTTCGGCGGGTTAATCCAG
>CM019063.1:521747628-521805199 GCA_009667805.1 Leptobrachium leishanense | reverse complement strand
ACCTCCCGACGTAAATGACGTCATGGCGCCATGCGCGATGACGTCATTTCCAGGGGACCCCCCGCAATGCCGGGAGATCGCCTGGAAGGGAGGGGGGATCCGTTCGGAACCCTCTCCCTCCCAATCGGGAGGTCCCACAAAAAAAAGCCAGGCACCGCTTAAAAGGGGAGAGTGCCCCCTCACTGCCTGACATCCTCACGCATAGCGTGAGGATGTCAGATAGCCGGGGAACCCCTAGCTGCCCGGAATCCCCTGGTGGAGATTGGGAGTTCATTTGAAGGTTCACAGAGATGCTGTGAGGTTGTGTATAGAGATGCTGTGAGGCTGTGTATAGAGATGCTGTGAGGTTGTGTATAGAGATGCTGTGAGGTTGTGTATAGAGATGCTGATGGGGTTGTGTATAGAGATGCTGTGAGGCTGTGTTTAGAGATGCTGTGAGGTTGTGTATAGAGATGCTGTGAGGCTGTTTATAGAGATGCTGTGTATAGAGATGCTGATGGGGTTGTGTATAGAGATGCTGTGAGGTTGTGTATAGAGATGCTGATGGGGTTGTGTATAGAGATGCTGTGAGGTTGTGTATAGAGATGCTGATGGGGTTGTGTATAGAGATGCTGTGAGGCTGTGTATAGAGATGCTGATGGGGTTGTGTATAGAGATGCTGTGAGGTTGTGTATAGAGATGCTGTGAGGCTGTGTTTAGAGATGCTGTGAGGTTGTGTATAGAGATGCTGATGGGGTTGTGTATAGAGATGCTGTGAGGTTGTGTATAGAGATGCTGTGAGGCTGTGTATAGAGATGCCTTGCGGCGCCTAAGTGCAGCCTAGCTCCGGTGGGGGCCGCCACCCCCGGGTCCCCCCTCAATGCCTGACGTCCTCTCACATAGCGTGATGACGTCAGATAGCCGGGGAACCCCTAGCTGCCCGGAATTCCCTGGTGGAGATAGGGGGTTCATTTGATTCACCGTGGCACCGGTTCACCGTGGCAGCTAGGGGGTCATGGAGGGTGTCAATCGAAAGGCCTGAGTATGGCCTTTCGAATGATACCCAACATGACCAGGTATAAAAAATGTATTTTTTTTTGTTTGTTATTTTTATTAATGCAGCAATATTGTTCACATTTCAATTAAATGTGAACAATGATGCCGCACTAATGATTTTTTTCTATGGGGTGCGTTTGCTAAAAATCACGTAATTCCCCCCACAAAATGTAACAAGTCCCCATTTCTAATTTTTGTTCAAGCGCACCCCATAGAAAACATAACCGCAAACGCTCATGTGCTAAAATGTGAAAAAAAACACTTTACACACTGCAGATGATTAAAAATAAAAATTTTATTGCATTTTTTGTCATAATATACAGGCAGGACATGACGTATACATATAAAAATGATATATTATAAATCTGCGGAGTCTGCCGGAAAGAACGATATCTAATATGTCTGGGTCATTTAATAAAATGTGGCTTCAAATCGCGTTTAAACATGATGAGCGAAAGCGGTAAAAATTAGCTGAGCACACAGCAGTGAAATTCAGGGTTAAGGGGTTAAACATCATATCAGAGGAACATTTAGTAGAGAAATGAACACTTCTCAGAAGCACAGGTGTTGTTTGATACATGTTCAGGAGACACCTCCAGACACCCTCAGTCTACAGACAATGTATCAAATTCATTAAACCAGACTAATTAAAAGCACATGTTATTTCCAAACACTAATTAACACCTGTTGTTTATGCCGTTTGAGAGCACAGGTCATTTAGAGGTGAGAATCTTTGCACGTAGTCATTATTTTTTAATTCAATATCTAATAAACCATTGCTTATAATATTCTGCAGTAAAGAGTCTCTTTATTTCTAGATTTTTTAGTATTTTTTAAGCATTTTTTATACTTTTTTTAAAAAGAAAATCCGAAGTCGAACCGAACACGCCAAAAAGTTGGAAGTTTGCGAACTTTCGAACTGCCGATGTTCGAGTCGAACTCCGAACTGATCGAACCGAACAGCTCATCCCTAGTCAGAAGTAGTGGCCCTGATTACCCACATTTTGAAAAGTGGGCCGCAAGGATGGTAATAGTGGTAGCAGCGACCCAGCAGTGTATACATGTATACTGGACATCCATCTGTAACACGGGGAGAGCAGGAATTCAAGAGCAGCACAATGGGAAAAAAAGAGACATTTCTCTGGAAACAAATAAATTAGAAAGCAATAAAACAATGATCAAAAATTACAGAAACAAAGTAAAATACCATTACGTCTCTCACGTGTCCCGATCAGAAGATATACAGGGATATTCAAAGAGCACCGAATTGGCCACGTATTTGCACCGAACAGTGAATTTCCCCCACACTGTGCAATTTTGTGGCCATTCGACTATTCAGAAAGCTGGCAGTTCGCCAAATATTGGCAAATTGCCAGCAAAATGTGTTGATCTTCGGCGGCAGTGAAATCCGCCATAGAGAAGCAATGGTTAATCTTTTCAGAGACACCGAACAGCAGAGACCTGTCAGTGAAATGCCCTGATCTTCGCCGCACTTCCGGGACTCTATGGGGAATGCTGAATTCACCGCGGTGTTGGCAAATTGAACTCGCCGAAGTGCGGGGAACGGGAGAGCGCGGAAATGTCAGTGATATTCCGGTGCTTTCTGAATAATTTTGATAGAGGAATAGTGTATATAAACAGTTATTTTTTAACCCTTAGTGCAAAATATTTCCCGGCGCTAAGTACTAGAGAGGATTCGCCAAAACCCCCGAAAAGAGGTGCCTTCCGTCTCCCAAGAAACAGAAATTAAAAATAAAAAGGAGGGGTGGCGCTTCACTCAGAAGCCGTGAGAGACACTGTACAGAAGAAGAGTTCTTATATACAGACGTAAACTTAAAAAGCAGTCTTTGTGGTATAGAGGGAGAATCCAGATGGAACACGGTCAGGGTTATTCAAAGAGAATCGAACAGGCACCGCATGTTCGGTGACTTTTCGCGCTCTTCAATTCGGGCTGATTCGGCAATCCCATTTCGGCGACCCCACGGTGTATTCAGCGAGCACCACAGGGCCGTCAAAGCGCAGGGAAAAGCTGCCGCAAACCCGCCGAATGCACACAAACCCGCCGAAAAGTCACCACTAAACCCGCGAATGCACACAGAAACCCGCAAAAACATCTGGATTAACCCGCCAAAGACTCCGGAAAAACCCGAGCAGGAGCCGATCACACGCAGCGAAGCCGCCGGAAAAACCCGACACCGCAGACGAGTGAAGTGAATAAATTAGCAAAACAGTTTGCATGAATGTTTGAATAGTGAAAAGCTGTTTGCAAAAAAAGCTACTGAGCGAAAATGTCTGAAATTTACATATTAGATCAATGAATAATAAAAAGGGCTGTTACATAAAAAATAAGTAAAGTTAAATCGGACTTTTTTTAAAAAAAAAAAAATAATCCAGAAAAATGATTAAAATATCCTAAAAAAATCTATAAATAAAGAGACTTTCTACTGCAGAATATTATATTAAACAGTTTATTAGATATTGAATTAAAACGGGAATATTTTTAACATTGAAGCCTATGGGATTCGCCTGAATAAACCTGCCGAATTAAACCACCGAATGGCAGGGCATTAGGGGAACCTTTTACTGCTGGTTTTTGTTCTCTGAATAGCCGAAGCAGTGCTTTTTTATGGGGATTTCACTGCCCTCGAACAGGCACCGAACAGGCACCGTATGTGCAGGCAATTCGCCAGGATTTGGCGTATTGCCTGCTCTCTGGATAGCCGAATGGCCAAGAAAGGTAACCGAACGCTGATTTACAGCGTTCGGTTACCTTTCTCCAGCCATTCGGAACTCTTTGAATAACCCTGAGTGTCTCTTCCTTTCACTTTTGATTCGTTCACAGTTACTTCATAAACCTCAAGGAAACAGAGACAGCTCCAATAGTATAATATGATTTTCACACATCTGTTTAATATACAGTGAGAATGATTTATACTCACACTGTATGAGAGCTGCCGGCTCTCAAATGAATGACCCTCAGTTGTTATGGGCCACCTAAATTGCTCCAAACCGATCTCCAACCTGATATTCCTGGAGGGTACAAGGATTTAAACGAATGGTCTCCCAGAAGATGTGATATTTTGAATCCAAAGATTGAAGGAAAACAAGGACAGCTTCCGTAAAAGAAAGTCATAATCCTTTTATTCAGCTTGCATAAAAAACAAATAGTAGAGGTACATAAAAGACCAGCCTGACGCGTTTCGCCTATAAAACAGGCTTCCTCAGTGGCAAAAATATGGTTTGCCTCTCTTTTTGCCACTGAGGAAGCCTGTTTTGGTTTTATGTTTTCTTACTCGTAAATGAAAAACTGAGTATCCCGAGACCTGATTGTACGTGAACGATGCCTATTATTTTACTGTAAATAAAGTTATTTAAAAAAAAAACACATGATCTTAGAAGATTTGTAACTATGTTACTATCAATATCTAACAGATTTAAGACATTATTGACATATGGGTCAGCTGTGTGAACTCAATTTAAAATATCTCTCTAATTAAAATTATTTTATCAAACGGGAAAAAAACTGAGAAATAAATAGGTAATTATAAAAAATAAAAGGAAAAAGAATAAATGTTACAGAAGAGAAATGAAGAGGAGGGAAATGTTTTTTAGGGATTTTTTCCAGTTCATGAGATTGAAATTTAAACGCCTGATAAAAAAAAAAAAGAATCATATATCGCTTCTCGCGGCTAAACCTTTTAATGGAAATGTCGGTTATATCGATTGAAATCAAATTAATCAGTGTGCTGATCTCCAAAGAAATAATAAATGCTGAAAGGTGGTGATAAATGGATTTTCAGGCAGAAAAATAGAGCGAATGAGACTGAAATCATTTTTAAACATCATACTTTTCTGGGAGACATGCTTAAATGGTGGTCAATAATAAGATTTTTCGGGCGTTTTACTGCAGCGCCATTTACGCTTATCTCTGCTCTAGACACTCTTGCTCCTCTTCGACTCTGTAAGGCCCCACGCCGCCAGCATCAGCCCTGGCGCACCCTCCAGACTCGCTACCTGCAAAGATGCTCCTGCACTGCAGAGCGTGCCTGGAGGAAATCCCGCTCTGAAGCTGATTTTGTTCACTTCAAGTTTATTCTCCGGTCATACACCTCTGCCCTCCACTTGGCCAAACAATCCTTCTTCTCATCTCTTATATCTACGCTGTCCTCCAACCCTAAACGGCTCTGGTCCACCTTCAACACCCTCCTCTACCCACCTGCACCTCCCCCCTCAGCTGCCTTCAGCGCTGAAGACCTGGCAGACTACTTCCTCAGTAAAACTCTAACTATCAGAAGCAACATCCCAACACAAGATAGTTATCTGCCACCTCCACTCCCAGAGGTCCCCTCTGCTACCCTCTGCCGCTTCCTCCCAGCCACTGAGGAGGAAGTCAATTCCTTATTGTCCTCCTCACATCTCACCACGTGCCCGCTCGACCCCATTCCCTCACATCTAGTTCCTCCCCTCTCCTCCTCCCTCACCCCTGCTCTCACACACATCTTCAACCTATCTCTCTCCACTGGCTCCTTTCCATCTGCCTTCAAACACGCGCTAGTTACCCCTTTACTAAAGAAACCATCCCTAGACCCCAACTCTCCATCCAACTACCGCCCTGTATCCCTGCTTCCCTTCACATCAAAGCTCTTAGAAAAACTAGTCTTCAACCGCCTCTCCCTCTTCCTGTCCTCCAATTCCCTACTTGACCCCCTGCAATCTGGCTTCCGTCCCCTACACTCAACTGAAACTGCCCTCACCAAAGTCACCAACGACCTCCTAACTGCTAAAAAACACGGCCACTATTCTATTCTCATCCTGCTTGACCTCTCGGCTGCTTTTGACACTGTTGACCACCCCCTCCTTCTGCAGACCCTCAATTCTCTGGGTCTCGGTGACACTGCACTTGCTTGGGTCGACTCCTATTTATCCAACAGGTCCTTCTGTGTGTCCTTTGCTGGTAACTCCTCCTCCTCATTGCCTCTATCTGTTGGTGTACCTCAAGGCTCTGTCCTTGGTCCTCTGCTATTTTCCATCTACACCTCCTCCCTGGGCAAAATCATCAACAGCTTTGGCTTTAATTACCACCTCTACGCTGATGACACTCAGATCTACCTCTCTACCCCTGATCTCTCTCCCCCTGTCCTTTCAAAAGTCAGTGACTGTTTATCTGGAATCTCCTCCTGGATGGCCTCCCACCACCTAAAGATCAACATGTCTAAGACTGAACTCCTACTTATTCCTCCCTCCAATGCCTCCCCACCTCCTGACTTCTCTATCACGGTGGAGGGTATCACCATCTCCCCATCAAACCAAGTTCGCTGTCTTGGAGTTACACTTGACTCTGCTCTTTCCTTCATCCCCCACATCAAGTCTCTTTCTTCCTCCTGCCGATACCAACTGCGTAATATTTCCAGAATTCGGCCATTTCTTACCACTGTCACCACAAAACAACTCATACACGCCCTGGTAATCTCCCGACTCGACTATTGCAATAATTTCTTATCTGGCCTCCCTCTGTCCCGCCTCTCCCCCCTACAATCCATCCTGACCGCCTCCGCCAGGCTAATTCACCTCACCCGCCGCTCTGTCTCTGCCGCTCCCCTCTGCGAGTCCCTTCACTGGCTCCCCATCCACTGCAGAATTAAGTTCAAAATCCTTATCCTTACCTACAAAACCCTCACTAACTCAGCTCCCCACTACCTGTCCTCACTAATCACCAAATACACCCCAGCCCGCTCCCTAAGGTCAAACAGTGACCTGCGCCTAGCTTCTCCCCGCATCACCTCTTCCCATGATAGACTGCAGGATTTCTCACGCTCAGCCCCCACTCTCTGGAACGCTCTCCCTCGTACTGTCAGACTTTCCCCTAACTTCTCTTCCGTCAAACGCTCCCTGAAAACATTCCTATTTAGGGAAGCGACCACCCAACTCACTGACGCAACCATCAATCACTCTCACCTTACAGTCCTCTCCTCCTGTTTCCAACCCCAACCCTCCTAGATTGTGAGATCCTACGGGAATAGGGCCCTCATCTCCTCCTGTAATGTTTGTCAAATGTTGTTCAATGTATTGTAACCCTGTCTATACTGTGTTTATTGTACAGCGCTGCGGAATATGCTGGCGCTTTATAAATAAAGAATAATAATAATAATAAAAAATAGCCAAACTAGAAAAATTCTCCTATTTATCTCACTTTCCAAATCGGCTATTTGCTCTAGAATGTTCTCTTCTCCTGACAATTCTCCAGGTTTTCACCTCTCTCTGAATAACCCTGTTGAAGTTAAATGTAGCGTAATAGGAGGAGGAATAAATGACTTCAGTTCTGGAGAAAAGCTAGAAAACGCGTCCGAGGGAGAGATGGTAACGTTATATTCAACACATTTTGAGTGACCTGTTCATTAACAAAACTGTGCAAAGTCTAAACGTTTGTTTTTATTTTTCTGACGGTAAAAAATAAAATCCTTCCTTTATCGGAGATTTTATCTATTTTATATGAAATCTTAAAGGAAATGTTAGAATAATTTTAGCAGAATATTCCGACACACAGCAGTTTATTCATACGATACCGGTTAGTTGATCGATGGATATGGCATTTCCACATGTATAACTCGTTGCCGTCTCCAACCAACGGTTTGGTAAGTGCGTTCACATCTTTGGTCACTTTACGAGGCTACTATTACCTTTTATCTTCATATTTTTTCTTGTCTCAGACGCCTGTCTTTATATCTCCACCAGGAATTGCTGCTCTCGTATGTTTGGAAGATGACAGACATTTTCCTTTATGAATCATGAAACGGCTAAGCATCACATCACCAAAACATGTTCATGTATGAAAAGTGAATTAGGTTTCGTATCATATAGAAACCTGTGAATAACCAAGGATTGTGAGGATCCTGCGAATCGAGCTGACACTGTATGAGACCTGAGCGGGTCCCTCCGCAGGGCAGATCTATTCAGAGAAAGGTGAAACTCTGGAGAACGTTTGGAGAAGTGAAAATGCTTGGTCAAAATACCTGGATTTGGAAAGTGAGATAAATGGGAGAATTTTTCTGGTTTGGCTATTATGACCTAGAATTTTCACTTCTCCAAACGTTCTCCAGAGTTTCACCTTTCTCTGAATAGATCTGTCGGCTTTGTTCTCATAAATGGTTATTCAATAAAGGCCAAACTTGCCACCGAAATGCGATGAACAGTGAACTTCCCCGTATGGTGCAATTTCATGGCAGTTCGGCAATACAGGCGAATTGACAGCGACATACGGTGCAGTTTCGCAGCAGATCTCCGCAATTTGGCGATCTCCGGCGGCAGTGATATTGTCCGATGGCCAGTCCGGGGCTGCATGTATGAAATGAAACGCACGTGTATCACTAGCTGATGTTACAGCAGCATTTTCAGATTTAATATCTCATAATGCAGTGAATATAATCACTGATAAATCATTAAACGAGATATTACTTCTGTGTTTCCCTCCTCTCCACCTCCACGTGTCACTGGAGTAATATGTATTGTCTCATATCTAGCTGGGGATTTTATATCAATGTGAAATATACAGACAATTTCATTTGGTTGTGGAAAGTAATTCGGCAGCATCAGCTTCACTTCTCTGATCTCAGCTCACGCGTTTCTCAATACACTGGGGGAAACATCCAGATCTATTTATATCAGAGAGAAGTGATCAGTGAGGCTGAAATAACCCCCCGGCGTCCCCCGTGTATTTGAATATGTCACTGTTGCAGCTGTCAGTGTATATAAGTTTCCTTGTACAGGAGATTCTTATAGTCTGTATGGGAGGATTCAGAGCCATAAAGATGATCCCTCTCAGTTACCTGCTGTGCGTCTCTGCGCTTTATATTCAGGGTAAGAATGGATTGATTCTCATACGAGGTTTCTTCACTCTCTATTATTTTCATGATTCACACAATGTATAACTAGATCATTGTTACATTGTGCTGTTTCTCCTCCATCCCTCAGGTTCCTGTGGACAGATTGTGATGACTCAGAATCCAGAGTCTGTTACTGCGTCACCTGGAGATACCGTCACCATGTACTGTAAAGCCAGTACTGGTATAAGCGGCCGGTTAGCCTGGTACCAACAGAAACCAGGAGAACCTCCACAGCTTCTTATCTCTTATGCAAGCAGCAGACACACAGGGACCCCAGCGCGTTTCAGTGGCAGTGGGTCTGGAACTGATTTCACTTTAACAATCACAGGAATATTAACAGAAGACGCAGCAGTTTATTCCTGTCAGCAGCATTATGAAAACCCTCTCACACAGTGATACAGAGCCGTACAAAAACCTTCCTCTTTTTCTGCCAATGTTGGGCCATATTACATAGTTGGTGCAAACTTAACCAGAGCTGTTGTTAACTTAAAACCTCCATAGGCTATAATGGCTCTGGGAAGTTTACAACAGCTCTGGTTAAATTAGCACCAAGTATGTAATATGGCCCATTATGTTATATAGAAAATACTTATTAATAGTAAATGTTCTGTTTCTCAGTGTTTATATAAAACCTCCTGCCCATTATATTACATTAGTTATTACACACTTTACAGTCACTATTATCTCCGTCTCGAGGTAATGACACATATACACACACACACATATACACACATATACACACATATACACACATATACACACATACACACACATACACACACACACACACACACACATACACACACATACACACACATACACACACATACACACACATACACACACGCACACACACGCACACACACATACACACACATACACACACGCACACACACGCACACACACATACACACACATACACACACATACACACACATACACACACACACACACATACACACACATACACACACACACACATACACACACATACACACATACACACCTTGTGTTCTCTCTCTTATTCAGTATGGGTGATATTCTCACATAATATTCCAGATGTTCACCTCTGTATAATCAGGGTCAGGATCCTCCATGCGGCTACTAGAGGCATTTTAACCCTTAACCTACTCTGGCTACGTCTGCAGCTAAAATATGATATAAACGGATATACAGATTAAAATTACAATGCGTTGCTGGTTGATTCAGGGAGAAATCGGATTCCCATTATGGAATCAAGAAAGAGGTTTTTCACCAATAAAAACTTTCAGCAAATAATGTTAAAATGTGCCAAGACTTTTTTTCTATTTGCCTTATTTTGATCAACAGCAGCCACAGGGATATGCGTAGGGTTAAACTTGATGTTAATTGGACTTTTTTCAACCTGTTTTTCTATATAATAGGGGTCAGAAGTCGTGGCCCTGATTTCTCACATCCTGAAAAGTGGGCCTCGTGGATCATAATAACGGTAGCAGCGACCCAGCAGTGTATACATGTATACTGGACATCCATCTGTAACACGGGGAGAGCAGGAATTCACGAGAAGCAGCAGAATGGGATAAAGACTTTTCTCTGAAAAAAATAATAATTTAAAGCAATAAAACAATGAACAAAAATTACAGAAACAAAGGAATTTACCGTCACATATCTGATGTTTTCCCATCAGAAAATACACTATATTGGCAAAAGTATTCGCTTACCCATCCAAATAATCAGAATCAGGTGTTCCAATCACTTCCATGGCCACAGGTATATAAAATCAAGCACCTAGGCATGCAGACTGTTTTTACAAACATTTGTGAAAGAATGGGTCGCTCTCAGGAGCTCAATGAATTCCAGCGTGGAACTGTGATAGGATGCCACCTGTGCAACAAATCCAGTCGTGAAATTTCCTCGCTCCTAAATATTCCACAGTGAACTGTCAGCTGTATTATAAGAATGTGGAAGTATTTGGGAATGACAGCAACTCAGCCACGAAGTGGTAGGCCATGTAAACTGATGGAGCGGGGTCAGCAGATGTTGAGGCGCATAGTGCAAAGAGGTCGCCAAATTTCTGCAGAGTCAATCACTACAGACCTCCAAACTTCATGTGGCCTTCAGATTAGCTCAAGAACAGAGCGCAGAGAGCTTCATGGAATGGGTTTCCATGGCCGAGCAGCTGCATCCAAGCCATACATCACCAAGTGCAATGCAAAGCGTCGGATGCAGTGGTGTAAAGCACGCCGCCACTGAACTCTAGAGCAGTGGAGATGCGTTCTCTGGAGTGACGAATCGCGCTTCCCCATTTGGCAATCTGATGGACAAGTCTGGTTTTGACAGTTGCCAGGAGAACGGTACTTGTCTGACTGCATTGTGCCAAGTTGTGCCAAGTTGTGCCATTGTACTGGCTGGATGGACTAGAGGTAACATCACTGCTCTGCATGGAGAGAGCCTGTGGAGTCATGGGTTCGATCCTGACGAGCACCTCTCAAGTAAGTGTCCGGGGGCAAGTACATACTCGCCACCCAGGACATACTTGAAAACGAGAGAAATCTCAATGTATCCTTCCTGGTAAAATATTTTCTCAAAAAAAAAGTGTAAAGTTTGGTGGAGGGGGGATTATGGTGTGGGGTTGTTTTTCAGGAGCTGGGCTTGGCTCCTTAGTTCCAGTGAAAGGAACTCTGAATGCTTCAGCATACCAAGACATTTTGGACAATTCCATGCTCCCAACTTTGTGGGAACAGTTTGGAGCTGGCCCCTTCCTCTTCCAACATGACTGTGCACCAGTGCACAAGGCAAGGTCCATAAATACATGGATGACAGAGTCTGGTGTGGATGAACTTGACTGGCCTGCACAGAGTCCTGACCTCAACCCGATAGAACACCTTTGGGATGAATTAAAGCGGAGACTGAGAGCCAGGTCTTCTCGTCCAACATCAGTGTGCAACCTCACAAATGAGCTTTTGGAAGAATGGTCAAAAATTCCCATAAACACACTCCCAAACCTTGTGGACAGCCTTCCCTGAAGAGTTGAAGCTGTTATAGCTGCAAAGGGTGGACCAACGTCATATCGAACCCTATGGATTAGGAATGGGATGTCACTTAAGTTCATAGTTGAAGTGGTAGAGGCCAAAACAGTAATTGAATTTAAGCAGGCATGGGATAGGCATAAGGCTATCCCAAACAAAAGATAAATCCAGGTAAAGTATCCATGTAATTGGGCAGACTAGATGGGCCGAAAGAAAAATGTCGGCAGATAAGAACCTATGTTTCTATGTTTCTATATGTGAGTCAAGGCAGGTGAGCGAATACTTTTGGCAATATAGTGTTTATAGGGATATTCAAAGATCACCGAATTGGCCACGAAATTGCACTGAACAGTGAAATTCCCCGTACGGTGCAATTTCAGGACCATTCGGCTACTCAAAAAGCTGGCAGTTCACCAAATATTGGCGAATTGCCAGCAAATACTGTGCTGTTCGGCGGCAGTGATATCTCCCATAGAGAAGCTTTGGTTAATCTATTCAGAGACACTGAACAGCAGAGAAATGTAAGTGAAATGCCCTGATTTTCGCTGCACTTCGGGGACTCTGTGGGGAATGCTGAATTCCCTGCAGGGTTAGTGAATCGAACTCGCCGAAGTGCAGGGAACGGGAGAGCACGGAAATGTCAGTGACATTCCGGTGTTCTCTGAATAATTCTGATAGTGCAATAGTGCATATAAACAGATATTTTTTAACCCTTCACTACCATGATCATGTTAACAGGTACTGTACCTGAATTCGAGTTAACTCGATCTGGTCATATTCCGCAGCAATGCACGGGAATTTTGTTTATTGCAAATGAAACTTGTTTGCAAATTGGATCCACAATAGGTCTGTAAAGTTCAAGTACATGAGAGATGAGACACGACAGCTGATATACTGGAACTGGTTGAGGTGCTGGGACTACAGAGTCTCCTAAATTGCAGCAGTCCCAAATGCGTTACCATGTCTGACCCGCAGACACCGTTCGTTGCAATTTCGTGGCAGTGTGTCTATTCAGAAAGCTCTCAGTTCTCCAACTACTGGCAAATTGACAGTGAAATACGGTGCAGGTGGCCGCAGATTGGCGCAATTCGGCAATTTTCGGCGGCAGTGAAATTATACCTTAGAGAAGTAATGGTTAATCTATTCTGAGAACGACGAACTGCACCGAATTGTCAGTGAAATGCCCTGATTTTCGTTATTTCAGTAGGACAGATTTAACAAAACCCGTAGAATTCAATGTAAAACCTTAACATCATTTTAAATTGTTGTTAAAATAACTTTTATTCTTTTCATTTTCTGCAAAAAAGCCTTTTTATTTCTTTTAGACAAATTTTGTATTTTTTAGATGAAATTTTTGTTTCCCAATATTTATAAAAGTCTTTTTTAAAATACTGTAACAGACCTTTTAATTATTTTTTAAAGGACCTTTTTTATTATTTACAAATATTTTAATGTATTTTCATTGGTTTAAACATGTATTAGGAGAATTGGAGAGTTCTGTTTTTTTGGGGAGTTTTTTTGCAGTTTGGTTGAATTTGCTAAGGCCTCTTCAGTGCTTTTTGGGAAGGTTCTAAAACTTTTTCAGGAGGCTTCGGGGGCTACTCCATCTTTAGAAAATAAAAGATATATGTTATAAAAAGGGAATATATATATATATAAATATATATTATATATATATATATATAATATTAACCCTATTAAGAGAATAAAACTCACTTTAAAAACATGATCTTAGATGTGTAACTATGTTACTACCAATATCTAATAGATTTAAGACATTATTGACATATGGAAGGAGTGTAGTGTCTGTGTGGCGCCACTAGATGGCTCTATTGTCAAGGCAGGGAAACACAAAAAAGACAGAGTGTATACACGCTAAATCTAATCAGGGAGACTGAGTAGAAGGATAATTAGAATGGTATATGTAAAAGAAAATTTTGTGAAATTAATTCAGTATGTGTATGAGAGATATATATATATAAAGTGTATAGTCCGTAGAACACAGCACTCTCAATGAAAAAACGCACGCTTCAAACAAAGCTGTAAATTGCTACAAGGTGTGAATCAAGCTGTCAATCAACAATCAAAGTGCAAAAATTCTAGCACTAGAGAAATCAAAAATCAGTGTGAAAACGCTATAAAATGGCGTTTAAAATCAATAAAACTACACCAAATAGGTATCAGATACCAGGAAAAACAGCACAGCTTGTTACAAAGAAATAAAACCAACTAAATAAAAAACGATGATATAAAGAAGTTGGTAAATCCCAGATTGGAAAAAGGTAAAAAACATATAAAATTATGTGCGACCGCAGGGTGTGTGGAATATAAATACAGTGTAAAGACACACAAAAAATACAGCGTAAAGACACACAAAAAATACAGTGTAAAGACACACAAAAAATACAGCGTAAAGACACACAAAAAATACAGCGTAAAGACATACAAAAAATACAGCGTAAAGACACACAAAAAATACAGCGTAAAGACACACAAAAAATACAGCGTAAAGACACATAAAAAATACAGCGTAAAGACACACAAAAAATACAGCGTAAAGACACATAAAAAATGTACTAATCAGTCCATATAAAGTGCAATAGAGAATCCAAATTTAAATAAAAAACAGTCCTTAATCCGAAAAAAGGGAAAATGCAATTGGAGATCAAGTTAAAAAACAGTCCTAAGTCCACGAAGATAAAAAAATGTATAAATAGATAGATACTGGCCAGAGAGAATGTGCAGCAGCCGGACAAACCAGGAGCAGCGGCAAATCCCCAAGTCCGCTAAAGTAGAGAATCCAGATAACAGGGCTGGTGTCAGGCGCTGGCACTTGGTTACTTCAGCTCCAGTGGGGGCTATCTAGCCCAGGGTTACATCCTCCGAGGGTCAGATGGTATGGAAAAAAATAGAAGAGGAGAAAATTTTGTGCAGCCTGTAATAACTCGGTTGGAGTAATTTGCAGAAAGGAGATATACTCACATTTTAAAATGCCAATTTTAACCAAAAAGGCACCAAACAGCATGCAGATCGGTGGATTTTAAACCAGGGCCACCGATTCCCCTCTCAGCGATCCAAGGAGCAGAAGATCCAGACCTTGGAGATGTCTTTCCAGGATACCACAAGGATTAAATCACCAGGAATGCATCGAGATGAGAAAATCCACAATGGGTTTATTTAAACAATTATAGAGTACACCTCAGACGCGTTTCGCTAAGTGTAGCTTCATCAGTGGGTGTCTGATGTCTGAAATTTCTTCAGTTCTGGAGAAAAGCTAGAAAACGCGTCCGAGGGAGAGATGGTAACGTTATATACAACACATTTTGAGTGACCTGTTCATTAACAAAACTGTGCAAAGTCTAAACGTTAGTTTTTATTTTTCAGATGGTAAAAAAAAAAAAATCCTTTATCTGAGATTTTATCTATTTTATATGAAATCTTAAAGGAAATGTTAGAATAATTGTAGCAGAATATTCCGACACACAGCAGTTTATTCATACGATACCGGTTAGTTGATCGATGGATATGGCATTTCCACATGTATAACTCGTTGCCGTCTCCAGCCAATAGTTTGGTAAGTGCGTTCACATCTTTGGTCACTTTACGAGGCTACTATTACCTTTTATCTCCATATTTTTTCTTGTTTCAGACGCCTGTCTTTATATCTCCACCAGGAATTGCTGCTCTCGTATGTTTGGAAGATGACAGACATTTTCCTTTATGAATCATGAAACGGCTAAGCATCACATCACCAAAACATGTTCATGTATGAAAAGTGAATTAGGTTTCGTATCACATAGAAACCGGCGAATAACCAAGGTTTGTGAGGATCCTGCGAATCGAGCTGACACTGTATGAGACCTGAGCGGGTCCCTCCGCAGGGCAGGAAACTAGCGCTGCTGCTCCTTCTCATTAATCTCATATTCCTTGGTTTTGTTCATATAGAAACCTGAGTGTTTTATGTGTTAAGATTAAGTTTTCTATATTTGTGTAAATACAAATAATTCTTTCTGAAAATGGAGCTGAAACTATTACCAAAAAATTTAGGGCTACATGACAGTCCTCGTGGTAAAACGGGGAAGCAAAGGAGAAAATCATGCATCTGCAGTTTACTCCTTTCCACCCCAGTTTTACTGCAATATTACAATGCAGGTGCTTAAAAAGCTGTCTGCACTGTTAATGGGCGCTACGCCCCGGGATGCGCGTGGCAGCTCTAGGTGCCGCCGCAAGCATCCAATCGATAGAGTCCATACGACTCCATTGAGTTTCTCCTCTGCCGGTCACATGACCTCACCTCGCGAGTGATCTGCAGGGGGAGAATGAGGGACCTTTTCCCCCAGTCTCTCCCTGCTCCTGCCAGATGGAGGAAGCAGAGGGAGCCGCGGTAATCACCGCGGAATCTGTTAGCACCAAGTCCTGGCTCTGGTTAACTTTATGTTAACCGCAGCCGGACGTTAATCGGCGTTAGGGCTTTGTAATCCTAACACCAATTAACACTTTGCGCTCCCCATGTTAAGTATAGGGAGCGCAAAGTACAGTAACCTCGTGCTGGAAAGCGCAAGATTCCAAACGCTAACAGGTTTTTTTAACCCGTTAGCGTTTGGATTGTAATAAGTGGTGGCTACCAGGGCTAATGTTAATGCTCACTCAGGTGAGCGCTAACGTTGGCACCAACAATATAATGTAGTCCCTATAGTAGTAACACTTGTGTGCAAAAGTTGCATATAAGGTTGGCCGTTCACAGGGTCCGTATTTGTGCGATGGTGCGATCATCCCATATCGTCTGTCGTCAGACCAATCCCACAACATGGAGGTGAATCAGCCCTCTTCCACTGCCTCCGACTTCCATCGGACGACTACAGATGGCATTTTGTGACTACAACAGACTAGCGATCTTTCCCATTTGAATGGGATTTCTCAGACGACGCCGGGATGATTTGATACAATGTCCATGAAAAAAGATGCATTATATAGTGAAACTGCTGTGTCGCGGCAGAGAAAATTGTCCCATAGAGAAGGGATTCAGTTCGACAGCCCATAGGATTCCATGTAATAAAATATTTTCGGATTCATTTACTTTTTATTCAACTGTTTATTCTTTTCATCCACAGCAAAAAGTCTTTTGATTTTTTTGAGCATTTTATTGTTTTTCTTGGGGGGGGGGATATTAGATTACCAATTGTTTTTAAAAACGATGAGACTTTTTTCCTGGCCTTCCTTAGTCAGCCTGTCTGTTGTTCGACCTGGGTCATCCAGAGACACTTCTAGTGGATGACCCTGGTCATGTAACAGCATTGTCTGTAGTCAGAAGACCAAGTTGGTCATCCAACTATGGACCCAGTGGACAGGCCAGCTTATTGTGTTAGGTTGGGGTAGTTTTTTAAAAATAAAAAATAAAATATTTCTTTGAATTAATTGTTTAGTGATTTTTCTGATTCTCCTTAAGGCTACGTATACCTTAGGGGTTAATATGAGGGTAAGGGCTTTCATTTTACATTCAGAGTTAGGGTTAGAGTTACAGTTAAGGATGTATTAGGGTTAGGTGTAAGGATGGGATAGTTTGAGGTTTGGGTTAGTTTAGGGGTAATGTTAGTGTTAGGGTTGTTAATTGAAAATAACATTTCAATAAAATATCCTATTAAAATATCAATTTTTCTCGTACTACAATAAGTAGTGTGATTTCTCATTTTTACCCCATTCTCATCTTTTTATGTTTAGTTAACTGTTGTCAATTTTGGACAATACAAAATAAAATAAATTTTAGAACCTGTGGATTTATCGGTGGGTTTTTTTAACACGACTTTACTCTTTCGACCTAAAAGGTGGCAATGTTCTCACAACACACCAATTTGTACTTAATAGCTTTTCAAACACATCTCCCAAGGTTTTTTATTTTAATCCTGCACACTGGTTGTAACAATCAATAAAAGGGTGATATCATCACTGGGATCAACTCTCTGTGACCCAAAGCTAAAAAAAAAATCTAAAAAAAAATTGAAATTTCAAATAAAGAAAAAGCCATAATCACTGCACAAAATATCAGAAAAACGCCATCACATATGTGTATATCTCTCTCAGTAAGGAACAGACACAGAAATACATATATCTGAGCACAAATCCATGAAGTAACATCAAGTGCAAAGTAACAAAACTCAAAAGATCCCAATGTCTGTATATATCTAACACAATGATAGCTGCTCTACCCCACACAGGAAAACCCATCTATAAACAAGGGGTAACCCTTCAGAAAGGCCTGAATGCCGAATCATTGGGGTACCTAGTCGCAGCATTTTCTGTCCCCTGGGAGTCGGGTATATTTATCTAACACAGGGGCGTGCGGTGAGGCACTGGTTAATATCGGAGTCAGATATACACAGATATTAACTACCTTCCTGCGGTTTGTGTTTAGCTGTAAATTATCTTTTACTCATTTACTGTACCCACACATATTATATACCATTTCTCGCCATTAAATGGACTTCCTAAACATACAACTATTTCCATCAAATCATATACTTTACTATCCCAAAGGACCCAGGAGGAGTGAGGTTTCACTAACCAGCAGCTTCGAGACCATATCTGCGTAAGTGTGCTCTATTTTTAAGATCACAGCACACAGCGGATATATCGCACACTCCTAATTCCACTCTCTCTCGGAGGTACAAGAAGATAGAGGACGCCGGGATCAGTGGAGGTGCTACAAACTAGTTAATCTCATTGAACCCGAGGAATTCCCTGCACTATAAATATGCATGAGAATTTACACTGAAGGACAGTTCAAAGTACGGACACTAGGTGGCACCATTGCACTAAGTATAAGTCACCGTTACACTGCAATTGTAGCAGGACTGTATTTTATTGTATTTTATTTATTTATAAAAGTATTTTACCAGGAAGGATACATTGAGATTTCTCTCGTTTTCAAGTATGTCCTGGGCTCGAGAACATTGAGTGGTTACAGAAATACAAAATAGTAAAAATGCAAGATATTAACACAAGACCAAATATACAGATTAACAAAAAAATAAATATGGAGGAAATAAGGTCATTATGTTACATGTTTACAGGTGCATTCTGTATTGAGGTATGTTAATAGAGATCTCTTAAGGGACTTTAGACTGGGGGAAGATTTGACGATGTCTGGGAGGTTATTCCATATTTGCGGTGCTCTGTAGGAAAATGAGGATCGAGCCATTTTCTTTTTGTATTGTGGTATTGCAAGTAAGGTGCTGGTTCTGGATCTGAGGTTATAGGATGAGGGAACTGCCGGGGGAAGCAGCATATTCAGCTAGGGTGGTAGCTTCCCAGAAAAGCTCTTAAACACCAGGTTGGAAAGGTGAAGGGTGCGTCTAGAGTCCAGTGATGGCCAGTTTAGTTCTTTTAACATGTCACAATGGTGGGTCATGTAGTTACATTGTAGCACAAAGCGACAGAATGAGTTATACAATGTAGTAAGTTTCTGGAGGTGTGTTTGCGGGGCGGCTGCATACACTACATCTCCGTATTCAATGGCTGGCATAAGCATTTGTTGTACAATCTGCTTTCTTACCGCGGGGCTCAGGCAGGATTTGTTTCTGTACAGGGCACCTAGTTTGGGGTAGAGTTTAGATGAGAGTTTTTCGATGTGGGGGCCAAAGGATAGATTAGGGTCTAACCACATACCTAGGTATTTGAGAGAAGTGACTGTGGTCAGCGTGCCATTTGATTTTGTCTCAACACATAGATGGGGTGTTTGCAATTTGTGTAGTTTAGGTGCGGTTCCAAAGAGCATTGTAACAGTTTTGTCAGTATTTAGAAAAAGTTTGTTATTTGCGATCCACTTTTCTACCCCTGTGAATTCTTCTTGCAGCACGGCCTCCAGCTGTGGGAGATTTGGTTTGCTGGTATAGATTACAGTGTCGTCTGCGTACATGTGTACAGTTGAAGCTTTGCAGGCATTGGGCAGATCGTTTATGAATATTGTGAATAGCAGGGGGCCAAGTATCGAGCCTTGGGGTACACCGCACGTGACTGGGAGGGGGAGGGAAGTGCTGTCAGAAATGGACACAAATTGAGACCTATCAGACACATATGATTGGAACCAGGTTAACGTACTATCACCAATACCAGAGTTCTTAAGTTTTTGTAATAGGCCATAATGCCATGGTCTACTGTGTCAAAAGCCTTGGCAAAATCAAGGAAGATGCTCCAGTTAGATTTCCTTGTTCCATGCCAGCTTGGATATCATTACAAACTTTTAAAAGGGCGGTTGTAGTTGAGTGATTTGGACGAAAGCCTGATTGATCTGGGGTTAAATAGTTCCAATATTGATAATAATCACGTAATTGAGTGTAGAAACATTTTTCCAGAATTTTTGACATTACAGGGAGCAGTGATATTGGGCGGTTGTTGGATACCAAAGTATTGTCTCCACTTTTATGGATAGGTACCACCCTTGCAGTCTTCCAGAGTTTGGGTATGTATCCACTAAGTCCAGGTGGGAGCTAGGATGACACTGTGAATGAGGCTTGCCCTGTAAGCTGTATGGAGTTGAGTATGCTGAAAAAACAGAAATCCAGGAAATACATTGCATCTTTGGGGGATGTTGGGGCAATAAATTCTCTAATGCAGTGAATCATGACCGGGGGGGGGGTAGAACGTTTAGAAAAGGTTTCAGTAAACAAAGTGTCAACCACCATTTCATTGTGAAAGTAAACACTCAATTGTTTATGCTATTAGGAATTCATGATGTATCATTAGAATTGAAATGATGGATATATTGTCTATGCAACCATTGTTGATATTTTTGCATTGGAACGTGTATGTATAGGCATATAGTGTCGTGAGCAGCGCCGTATAGAGGGATATCTGGTTTTCTTGTATTTATTGTTGTAGTAGTTGCAAGGCTCTGTAACCATCCCCCTGTTGGCAGCGCGCACGCGTCCAGTGACAATCCATTTTCTATAGCACTGGCTGTAGGGCGCCGAAAAGTGTTACCCCTTCAGCTATATTGTGTTTGGTTATTGAGCGAGGAATTAATACTACTCCTTGTAATTGTTGTTTATTGATGAGTCTTCCTCTGTTTGGAGCAACTTTCCTAAGCGGCACGGGGGGGTTAGGATCTCAGGGACACAGGGGGGGGAGATAGGTGGTGCTGACATTGAGTGAATGGGACAATGTTGGACTGAAAGAAGGTTTGAGTAACAACATTGGACAAAGCAAAGAGATAAAATGTAGGGGTTTGGGGCAAAAGGGGGGATAAGACTTTAGGATTGAAGGACGTTGAAAGGATGAGGATGATGGGAAAATAGAGTGAGGGGAGATGGAGGTGACGGAGTGTAAAAGCTGGAATAAGAGCATCGGAAATATGGAAATAGACATTAACCCCTTCACTACTAAACAAATTTTGCTGAAAAGAGAAATAAAACATTTATTTGAAACACGGGATGCAAAGTTAACAATTAAACATAGGGTTAAATAGAAAGTTTGCGCATAGATTGCTGATCTGAAATAGTTAAATGAAAATAATGTAAATTCGTTCGTTATAAATTTTTCATGATTTCATTTATTTATCACAGACATATTGTTGGAATGAAAGATTCTGAACTCATGATGGTGTCCCTTATAATCGCACAATGTCACACGGGGTCTGCATTATCTGCATACAGGAAGAAATGGGCTTTGTGTCAGATGCAGTAAATGTATTTAGTCATAGATACCTGCAGTAAGTCTGTCTGAGGGTCACGGTGCTGTCTGTCTATGCCGGCTTTTCATTGCAGATGTGCTGCAGCTGCTCCATGTCTGAGTATGAACATAAAGGATTGAGCCCATCATACATTTCCTGCTATATTTTGGTAAAGACACCTTTCCCACTACTTGTTCATTAACCCTTTCCCCCTGCAGGACGTTCTATGCTGTCCGTTCAGCTGATGGGCCTTAAAGATGCAGGACATACATGATGCCCTGCTGTCTCCAATGGGCCGCCTCGGCACCTCCCCACAGCCTGCGTGCATCACGCTGCCGAACCTGGTGGCGAGGCGTTCCTGTAAGCCTCGTTGGTGTTAAACCCCACCTGACGGGCAACTCTCGCACGACATGAAGAGGTTAATGAGTTTTCTGTAAAGCCTCTCTACCTCTGGAGCATCTCTGACAGATTAATATTGGAAATTCTCAGCTTTACTTTGCAGATCTGAGGAAAATAACAGCACAATATGCAGATGCAATACAAAGTCACACGCTTAACCCCTTCACTACCGATAGAGACATCTCTGGCTTCAAAGGCACCATCTGGTGCCCCGGTATCGAGATATCTCTATATGCTGATCTGCAGCCAAAAAGCAAATTAAGTTTGTTTGCTTTTGGGCTGCAGATGGTGTTCCCAAAGTTTTATCCCTGTACGCATAATGCCCAAAAAGCTAAACCTGTAAAATCAGCATCTGAAAGCTCTGAAATATCGGGCGTCCAGCAGCCGATGCAGGAGAAAAAGAAGAAAATAAACCAGCAGCTCAAAAGGCTGTAATTCAATTTGGCAGTAGATGGCGCCACCTACTGGCTAAAATAGGTTATTTACAGTAAGAAATACAAAGGGTATGAGCTCGATTATTTCTTAATGTATAATTAATTAAAAATGATTTTACAAAAAAGCACTTTTTTGGAAAATCACTTGGCAGTGAAGGGGTTAAACATACATGTATGGAACGTGTATCACTAGCTGATGTTACAGCAGCATTTTCAGCTTTAATATCTCATAATGCAGTGAATATAATCACTGATAAATCATTAAACGAGATATTGCTTCTGTGTTTCCCTCCTCTCCACCTCCACGTGTCACTGGAGTAATATGTATTGTCTCATATCTAGCTGGGGATTTTATATCAATGTGAAATATACAGACAATTTCATTTGGTTGTGGAAAGTAATTCGGCAGCATCAGCTTCACTTCTCTGATCTCAGCTCACGCGTTTCTCAATACACTGGGGGAAACATCCAGATCTATTTATATCAGAGAGAAGTGATCAGTGAGGCTGAAATAACCCCCCGGCGTCCCCCGTGTATTTGAATATGTCACTGTTGCAGCTGTCAGTGTATATAAGTTTCCTTGTACAGGAGATTCTTATAGTCTGTATGGGACGATTCAGAGCCATAAAGATGATCCCTCTCAGTTACCTGCTGTGCGTCTCTGCGCTTTATATTCAGGGTAAGAATGGATTGATTCTCATACGAGGTTTCTTCACTCTCTATTATTTTCATGATTCACACAATGTATAACTAGATCATTGTTACATTGTGCTGTTTCTCCTCCATCCCTCAGGTTCCTGTGGACAGATTGTGATGACTCAGAATCCAGAGTCTGTTACTGTGTCACCTGGAGATACCGTCACCATGTACTGTAAAGCCAGTAGCAGTTTACTCTCTAGTTCTAAAAACTACCTGCACTGGTACCAACAGAAACCAGGAGAACCTCCACAGCTTCTTATCTATTATGCAGACACCAGACACACAGGGACCCCAGAGCGTTTCAGTGGCAGTGGGTCTGGAACTGATTTCACTTTAACAATCACAGGAATATTAACAGAAGATGCAGCAGTTTATTCCTGTCAGCAGGTTTACAGTTACCCTTTCACACAGTGATACAGAGCCGCACAAAAACCTTCCTCTTTTTCTGCTAATGTTATATTATATAGAAAATGCTTATTAATAGTAAATGTTCTGCGTCTCAGTGTTTATATACGACCTCCTGCCCATTACATTACATTACATTCACTGGCGTGCGCAGCCCGTTACATTACATTACATTCAATGGCGTGCGCAGCCCGTTACTTTACATTCACTGGCGTGCACAGCCCATTATATTACATTCACTGGCGAGCGCAGCCCGTTACATTACATTCAATGGCGTGCGCAGCCCATTACATTACATTACATTCAATGGCGTGCGCAACCCGTTATATTACATTACATTCACTGGCATTCGCAGCCCATTATATTACATTACATTCACTGGTGTGCATAGCCCGTTATATTACATTACATTCACTGGTGTGCGCAGCCCGTTATATTACATTAAATTCACTGGCGTGCGCAGCCCATTACATTACATTACATTCACTGGCGTGCACAGCCCATTATATTACATTCACTGGCGAGCGCAACCCGTTACATTACATTACATTCACTGGCATGCGCAGCCCGTTACATTACATTCAATGGCGTGCGCAGCCCATTACATTGCATTACATTCAATGGCGTGCGCAACCCGTTATATTACATTACATTCACTGGCATGCGCAGCCCATTATATTACATTCATTGGCGTGCGCAGCCCATTATATTACATTCACTGGCGTGCGCAGCCCATTACATTACATTACATTCACTGGCGTGAGCAGCCCGTTACATTACATTACATTCACTGGCGTGCGCAGCCCGTTACATTACATTACATTCAATGGAGTGCGCAGCCCGTTATATTACATTACATTCACTGGCATCCGCAGCCCATTATATTACATTCACTGGTGTGCGCAGCACGTTACATTACGTTACATTCACTGGCGTGCGCAGCCCATTATATTATATTGCATTCACTGGCGTGCGCAGCCTGTTACATTACATTACATTCAATGGCGTGCGCAGTCCATTACATTACATTACATTCACTGGCGTGCGCAGCCCATTATATTACATTACATTCACTGGCGTGCGCAGCCCGTTACATTACATTACATTCAATGGCGTGCGCAGTCCATTACATTACATTACATTCACTGGCGTGCGCAGCCCGTTATATTATATTACATTCACTGGTGTGCGCAGCCCGTTACATTACATTACATTCTCTGGCGTGTGCAGCCCGTTATATTACATTACATTCACTTGCGTGTGCAGCCCATTATATTACATTCACTGGCGTGCGCAGCCCGTTACATTACATTACATTCACTGGCGTGCGCAGCCCATTACATTACATTACATTCACTGGCATGTGCAGCCCGTTATATTATATTACATTCACTGGCGTGCGCAGCCGTTACATTAGGGTTTGCATCAATGGAACATTTTTTTATTCGAAACCTTAGATTTTGCACAAAATACACATTTTTCATTAGAAATAAGAAGCCTGTAATCAGAGATCGAGTCAGTTTTTATGTTACTCATCATGAACCAGATAAGTGACATCTATAATCTCAGTGTAGGAGGTGAAAGAGGACCTCTTCACACAACATTAGGGTGTGCCTGGGCATAACGGGCACACACCCTGCGCAGAAATATGATTACATTATGTATTATTATTATTATTATTATTATTCTTTATTTATAAAGCGGCAGCATATTCCGCAGCGCTGTACAATAGGCACAGTATAGACAGGGTTACAATACATTGAACAACATTTGACAAACAGTACAGGAGGAGATGAGGGCCCTATTCCCGTAGGAACTCACAATCTGGGAGGGTTGCGGTTGGAAACAGGAGGAGAGGACTGTAAGGTGAGTGTGATTGATGGTTGCGTCAGAGAGTTGGGTGGTAGGCTTCCCTAAATAGGAATGTTTTCAGGGAGCGTTTGAAGGAAGAGAAGTTAGGGGAAAGTCTGACAGTACGAGGGAGAGCGTTCCAGAGAGTGGGGGCTGCGCGTGAGAAATCCTGCAGTCTATCATGGGAAGAGGTGATGCGGGGAGAAGCTAGGCGCAGGTCACTGTTTGACCTTAGGGAGCGGGCTGGGGTGTATTTGGTGATTAGTGAGGACAGGTAGTGGGGAGCTGAGTTAGTGAGGATTTTGTAGGTAAGGATAAGGATTTTGAACTTAATTCTGCACTGGATGGGGAGCCAGTGAAGGGACTCGCAGAGGGGAGCGGCAGAGACAGAGCGGCGGGTGAGGTGAATTAGCCTGGCGGAGGCGTTCAGGATGGATTGTAGGGGGGAGAGGCGGGACAGAGGGAGGCCAGATAAGAGATTATTGCAATAGTCGAGTCGGGAGATTACCAGGGCGTGTATGAGTTGTTTTGTGGTGACAGCGGTAAGAAATGGCCTAATTCTGGAAATATTACACAGTTGGTATCGGCAGGAGGAGGAAAGAGACTGGATGTGGGGGATGAAGGAAAGAGCAGAGTCAAGTGTAACTCCAAGACAGCGAACTTGGTTTGATGGGGAGATGGTGATACCCTCCACCGTGATAGAGAAGTCAGGAGGTGGGGAGGCATTGGAGGGAGGAATAAGTAGGAGTTCAGTCTTTGACATGTTGATCTTTAGGTGGTGGGAGGCCATCCAGGAGGAGATGCCAGATAAACAGTCATTGACTTTTGAATGGACAGGGGGAGAGAGATCAGGGGTAGAGAGGTAGATCTGAGTGTCATCAGCGTAGAGGTGGTAATTAAAGCCAAAGCTGTTGATGATTTTGCCCAGGGAGGAAGTGTAGATGGAAAAGAGCAGAGGACCAAGGACAGAGCCTTGAGGTACACCAACAGATAGAGGCAATGAAGAGGAGGAGTTACCAGCAAAGGACACACAGAAGGACCTGTTGGATAAATAGGAGTCAACCCAAGCAGGTGCAGTGTCACCGAGACCCAGAGAGTTGAGGGTCTGTAGAAGGAGGGGGTGGTCAACAGTATCAAAAGCAGCTGAGAGGTCAAGCAGGATGAGAATAGAATAGTGGCCGTGTTTTTTAGCAGTTAGGAGGTCGTTGGTGACTTTGGTGAGGGCAGTTTCAGTTGAGTGTAGGGGATGGAAGCCAGATTGCAGGGGGTCAAGTAGGGAATTGGAGGACAGGAAGAGGGAGAGGCGGTTGAAGACTAGTTTTTCTAAGAGCTTAGAGGTAAAGGGAAGAAGGGAAACAGGGCGGTAGTTGGATGGAGAGTTGGGATCGAGGGATGGTTTCTTTAGTAAAGGGGTAACTAGCGCGTGTTTGAAGGCAGATGGGAAGGAGCCAGTGGAGAGAGATAGGTCGAAGATGTGTGTGAGAGCAGGGGTGAGGGAGGAGGAGAGCGGAGGAATTAGATGTGAGGGAATGGGGTCGAGCGGGCACATGGTGAGATGTGAGGAGGACAATAAGGAATTGACTTCCTCCTCAGTGGCTGGGAGGAAGCGGCAGAGGGTGGCAGAGGGGACCTGTGGGAGTGGAGGTGGCAGATAACTATCTTGTGTTGGGATGTTGCTTCTGATAGTTAAAGTTTTACTGAGGAAGTAGTCTGCCAGGTCTTGAGCGCTGAAGGCAGCTGTGGGGGGAGGTGCAGGTGGATAGAGGAGGGTAGTGAAGGTGGACCAGAGCCGTTAAGGGTTGGAGGACAGCGTAGATATAAGAGATGAGAAGAAGGATTGTTTGGCCAAGTGGAGGGCAGAGGTGTATGACCGGAGAATAAACCTGAAGTGAACAAAATCAGCTTCAGAGCGGGATTTCCTCCAGGCACGCTCTGCAGTGTGGGAGCATCTTTGCAGGTAGCGAGTCTGGAGGGTATGCCAGGGCTGAAGCTGGCGGCGTGGGGCCTTACAGAGTTGAAGAGGAGCAAGAGTGTCTAGAGCAGAGATAAGCGTAGTGTTGTAGTGATTAGTGGCAGCATCAGGGCAGGTGAAGGATGAGGTGTGAGGGAGGTGGTGAAGTAGGTTGGAGAATTGATGGGGGTCCACAGCATGTAGATTTCTGCGAGTGTGTGTGCGGGGTGGAGGAGCAGGGTGTTTAGGAAGTCCAGATAGGTTGAAAGAGAGAAGGTGGTGGTCAGAGATGGGGAAAGGGCGACAGTTGAACTCAGAAATGGAGCAGAGGTTGGAAAAGACAATGTCAATAGCGTGACCATCGCGGTGGGTAGGGAGGAGGGAGGATTGTGTGAGTCCAAGGGAGGACGTGAGTGAAAGAAGTTTGGAGGCAGCAGGGGTGGAAGGATCATCATTGGGAATGTTGAAGTCCCCGAGAACTAGGCATGGAAGATTAGAAAACAGGAAGTGAGAAAGCCAGGTAGCAAAGTGGTCAAAGAACTGGGAGGTTGGTCCTGGTGGGCGGTAGATGACTGCCACCCAGAGGGCCAGAGGAGAGAACAGGCGGATGCAGTGTGTCTCGAAGGAGGAGAAGGAGAGGGATGGCAATGGAGGGAGATGCTGGTAGGTGCAGGTGGGAGAGAGCAGGATTCCAACCCCGCCACTATTTCTCTCACCCGGTCTGGGGGTATGGCTCAAGTGTAGACCACCAAGTGAGAGAGCAGCAACGGAGGCCGTGCCAGAGGGAGTTAGCCAGGTTTCAGTTAAAGCTAGGAGGTTGAAGGAGTTTAAAAGGAAGAGGTCATGGATGGCTGTGAGTTTGTTGCACACAGACCAAGCGTTCCAGAGGGCGCAGGAGAAAGAGGACAGGCGCTGAGGGATTATGGGAATGAGGTTGCTGGGCTTGCAGGGAGGTGATTTATGTGCGATGGAGATAGGATGAGAGGGAAGTATTGGATGTGTTGTGCGGCCAGGGTTAGGGGATATGTCACCTGCATAGAGTAACAGCAGGAGGGTGAGAAAGAGAAGGTGGGAATGGGATTTGTGGGAGTGGGAGTGATTGGCAGCATGAGAGTTAGAGGGAGACCATGTTCAGAGGAAACAAAGGAGCTCATGCGAGGCCATCATGTGGGACGAGAGGAGGGAGGGAGAGATGCAGTGTCACGGTGGGTCAGGGGATGGGGCGCCTGGCAGCAGCTTCCTCGCTGCTCGCTGGCCAGGCGCCGAATGTAAACGCTTCCGGGTGCGCTCACGTGGGACGCCGAGGGGCGGGGCCTGGCGTTATGACGCGGACCCGCCGGGTTTAAAACCCAGTCTCACCATTACACCGGTGCCCTGACGTGGTATTCACCTCCCGCAGAGCTCTTGTGATTTTTGGCTATCTCCTGTGTATACCCTTGGCATTGGCAAACGAATCCTCCTGTGTATGACCCTTGGCATTGGCAAACGAACCCTCCTGTGTATGACCCTTGGCATTGGCAAACGAACCCTCCTGTGTATGACCCTTGGCATTGGCAAACGAACCCTCCTGTGTATGACCCTTGGCATTGGCAAACGAACCCTCCTGTGTATGACCCTGGCATTGGCAAACGAACCCTCCTGTGTATGACCCTTGGCATTGGCAAACGAACCCTCCTGTGTATGACCCTTGGCATTGGCAAACGAACCCTCCTGTGTATGACTCTTGGCATTGGCAAACAAACCCTCCTGTGTATGACCCCTGGTATTGGCATTTACTCTGCTCTAGGTTCTGCCCTTAACGTTGGTACCGAGGTCAGTCTATGTGGCACCCTAAGCACGCATCAGATTACCTCTGCTATTACTAAAGTCCTAGGGAGGACTTATGATCTGTTCTGTACCCCTGTCTGGTGTTTCCCTTTCTTTATCTGTTACCTGCTTCATTGTCTATATAGCTTTGCCGACCATTCAAGGATCGGAAGAGTAGAAAGGAGCTACATAAAGAGATCAATATCTTGGTAGTCAGAAGGATTCGTGACAATACTCTATTCCATACCTCTGTCTGGTGTTATCCCTTGTTTATATATTGTCTGGTTAATTGTCTTTCTAGTTTTGCCGACCATTCAAGGATCGGAAGGGTAGAGAGCGGTCTGCGTAAAGGGACCACACTTTTGGTAATCAGAGGGATCCGTGACATTACGTCAGGGCCAATGGATCCCGCAGACCTCTCTAACCAGCTGGCACGTATCGCAGCCAGACAAGAGGAACAGGACCATAGGATGGACCAGATTTCTCTCGCTCTGCAAACCCTGTTAAATCGGTCCAATACAGGTACCACAAACCCTCCAGATCCAGTGTTACCTAGGGTCAGTTCCGTCCCCCCTGAAGGACATAGGCTTAGTATGAAGGCACCCCTACGCTATGATGGTACACCAAGCCTATGTCGGGGTTTTTGACTCAACTCGAGATCTTGTTTGAGAACAATCCAGGTTCTTGTATGTCTGATAAAGCCAAAGTAGGATATCTGATTAATCATTTAACAGAGAAAGCTTTATTGTGGGCTACGCCGTTGTGGGAAAATAAGAAACCCATCATTTATGACTATGAGGGTTTTACCTCTGAGTTAAGACGTACCTTTGATCCCTCTAGAAGGGCTACCAATGCGGGTAGGTCCTTGTTTCACATCAAACAAGGTAATAAGAGGGTCGCCGACTATGCCATAGAGTTTAAAACTTTGACTTCTGAGGTACTTTGGCCGAACGACGTTTTAACCTTAGCCTTTACCGAAGGCTTGAACGAGGCTTTTATGTTTGAGCTGGCTCCCTTAAAATTACCAGAAAGTCTGGACCACCTGATAGATTTCTGTATAGCCATGGACGATCAAATCAGGGAAAGGAGACACCCCAGAGATAGACCCAGAAGGGTCTTGCCTCCTTTACCCTCGTTACCCAGACACACCAGTACGTCAGGTGGTTCGGAGAATGTGAAAACAGATTGCCAGTCGTTGAACCCATGCAAATAGGGAAGACAGGTATTTCAGAAGCAGAAAGAGCGCACAGAAGAGAAAAGGGGCTCTGCTTCTATTGTGCAGGGGCAGATCACTTCCGCCTTCAATGTCCTCAGAGACCCAGGGTTAGCAGGGCTGAACATAGCAAAGTAGGATTCAGAACAGGAAACACCCAGGTTATCGGTTCTCTGTATGCCTCTTTTGTGGATAATAAAAAAAAAAATCCAGGATTCTGTTACCGATCTCCCTAACCTGGGAGGGGGTTCACCTCAAGACTGAGGCGTTCTTAGACTCTGGGGCCTCAGGCAATTTTATGGATAAGAATTTTGCTGCCAAAACCTCCTACCTCTGGTTCTCAAGGAAAGACCTCTAATGGTGGAGGCCATAGATGGTAAACCCCTGTCATGTCCACATATCACTCACGACACAGTCGATGTATGTATGAAAACAGGAGTTTTGCACCAGGAAACAATAAGATTTCAAATTATTGAATCACCCTCATGTCCTGTCGTTCTTGGGTTTCCATGGCTAACAGAGCACAACCCAGTTGTCGATTGGGTCCAGAGAGACATAAAATGTTGGGGTCAGAGTTGTCAGTCTAAGTGCCTAGGCAGAGTTAATGTGATTGGTAGCCTCAATATTGCCACAGCCCCTCCTTTGTCCACAGAGGTTCCTGAATGTTACCTGGCATTAAAGGAGGTGTTCTCTAAAGCCAGGACTGAGGTCCTACCACCACATCGTCCATATGACTGTGCCATTGATTTACTCCCCGGTACGATGCCTCCTAGGGGTCACGTATACCCTTTATCACAAAGAGAGAACGACATTATGGAGGAATACATAAGGGAGAATCTGGAACGAGGATTCATTAGACGGTCCTCCTCTCCAGCAGGAGCAGGTTTCTTTTTTGTTTCCAAGAAAGAGGGAGATCTGCGACCTTGCATCGATTATAGGGGTTTGAATAGGATCACTATAAGAAATGCATATCCCATACCTCTCATAACAGAATTGTTCGACCGATTAAAAGGGGCTCGTGTCTATACGAAGCTTGATTTACGCGGAGCGTACAACCTGGTCAGGGTTAAAAAGGGAGACGAATGGAAAACGGCTTTTAATACACGTAGCGGGCATTATGAATACCTGGTGATGCCTTTTGGGTTGTGTAATGCGCCAGCCGTCTTCCAGGACCTTATAAACGACACTCTAAGGGAATTTCTGCAAGAATTCGTCATAGTATATCTGGATGATATCCTGATATACTCTCCTGATGTGGACACTCATCATGTCCACGTGAAACAAGTGTTGAAAAAACTATTGAAGGCTGGATTGTACTGTAAGCTAGAAAAATGTCTATTCGACATAGTAACTGTGCAATTCCTTGGTTATATAATAACTCCTGGGGTTTTCAAATGGATCCTAAGAAGCTCTCAGCTATTCTTGACTGGCCTCTACCCCAAGGACTTAAAGCCATTCAGAGGTTTCTGGGGTTTACGAACTATTACCGAAGGTTCATTAAAGATTTTTCGGCCTTGGTGGCCCCCCTCACGGCTATGACAAAGAAAGGGGTGGGAAATCAGAAATGGACACCTCAAGCCACTCAAGCCTTTGAGGCACTAAAGCAAGCTTTTACTACTGCCCCTGTTCTCCGACATCCAGATCCGGCTCTGCCTTTCCAAGTAGAAGTTGACGCCTCCGAACTAGGTCTTGGTGCAGTCTTGTCCCAAAGGGAGGCTCCTGACAAACCCTTGCATCCATGCGGCTTCTATTCTCGGAAGTTGTCCCCGGCAGAGAAGAACTATGACATTGGAAATAGAGAATTGTTAGCAGTCATCGCGGCCTTGGCCGAATGGAGATACTTATTAGAGGGGTCTAAGGACCCCATCGTTATCATAACCGACCATAAGAATCTCACGTACATTGGAGATGCCAAACGTTTAAATTCCAGACAAGCGAGATGGTCATTGTTTCTTTCAAGTTTTAATTTCGTGCTTACCTATAGACCTGGGTCCAGAAACATTAAAGCAGACGCATTGTCGAGACAGTATGAGTCTTATGAACATAATATCCAAGATCAGCATCCCATTGTACCCCAGGAAAGGATTATAGCCGCTACCACGATTAGTGTCTCGTCTCCTCTAATGAAAAGGTTGCAGACCGTCCAGGGTGCAGCTCCTGGGGGAAAACCTCCTGCGAGACTCTTTGTACCTGAGAACGAAAGAGAGGAAGTACTTAACATCTATCATGATAATAAAACTTCCGGGCATATGGGTATCACCAAGACTGTGTCTAGTATCAGTAAACTCCTCTGGTGGCCCACGTTGCGCCGAGATGTCAAAGATTACATTGCCGTGTGCGAAGTGTGCACAAGGCAGAAAAGTCCCAAAACAGCACCCATTGGCTTACTCCAGCCTTTGCCGATCCCCGAACGACCCTGGTCACATGTAGCCATGGATTTTATAGTAGAGTTACCTGAGTCAAGAGGGAATACAGTGATACTTACGATCATAGATCGATTTTCCAAGATGGGCCACTATGTTCCTCTTCGGAAACTACCTTCGGCAGCTGAACTGGTGCCCATATTCATTGCCAACGTGGTCCGCATACACGGTGTCCCTCTGGAGATTGTCTCTGATAGGGGGACCCAATTCATCTCCGGATTCTGGAGAGGGTTTTGTAAGAACGTAGGGATAGACCTCTCTTTCTCTTCGGCTTATCACCCCCAGACCAACGGAGCAGCAGAACGAGCAAACCAAAATATAGAGAAATATCTCAGGTGCTTTATCTCAGAACAACAAGATAACTGGTCAGACCTGCTACCATGGGCAGAATATGCTTTGAACAGCGCAGTGAGTGAATCCACAGGACATTCTCCTTTCTTCGCTGTTTATGGTTTTGATCCTCCCGTGCTCCCCGCCACGTTTCCTGATACCACGATTCCTGCTTTAGATGAGCAACTGGCATCATTGAAAGAGACTTGGGGGAGAGTGAGACGGGCACTGGAGGAGAGTAGTGCCATCCAGAAAACTAAGGCCGACAGACACAGGAGGCAGGCACCCGTGTATCAAGTTGGGGACAGGGTTTGGCTGTCTTCACGTAACATCAAGCTCTTAGTGCCTTCCATGAAGTTGGCTCCTAGGTATATCGGCCCCCTATAAGATTCTACGGCGACTCAACCCTGTCTCCTATGCTTTGGCGTTACCCCCCCATTTTAAGATACACAATGTATTCCATGTAAACCTTTTGAAGCCGTTGTTATGTAACCGGTACACCAAAGTCCATGCTCCACCGCCTCCTGTCTCTGTGGAGGGCGAGGAGGAGTTCGAAGTTAAGGCCATTCTGGGTGCCAGGATGTCTAGGGGGTCTTTGCAGTACTTGGTCGATTGGGTGGGTTACGGTCCGGAGGATCGTTCTTGGGTACCGGCTGCGGAAGTCCATGCTCCTAGGCTAGTGAAGGCCTTCTATTCGGCGCACCCCCGTGCCCCTGGGGGTCGTCCAGTGGCTGCCCCTGGGGGGGGGTTCTGTCACGGTGGGTCAGGGGATGGGGCGCCTGGCAGCAGCTTCCTCGCTGCTCGCTGGCCAGGCGCCGAATGTAAACGCTTCCGGGTGCGCTCACGTGGGACGCCGAGGGGCGGGGCCTGGCGTTATGACGCGGACCCGCCGGGTTTAAAACCCAGTCTCACCATTACACCGGTGCCCTGACGTGGTATTCACCTCCCGCAGAGCTCTTGTGATTTTTGGCTATTCCTGTGTATAACCTTGGCATTGGCAAACGAATCCTCCTGTGTATGACCCTTGGCATTGGCAAACGAACCCTCCTGTGTATGACCCTTGGCATTGGCAAACGAACCCTCCTGTGTATGACCCTTGGCATTGGCAAACGAACCCTCCTGTGTATGACCCTTGGCATTGGCAAACGAACCCTCCTGTGTATGACCCTTGGCATTGGCAAACGAACCCTCCTGTGTATGACCCTTGGCATTGGCAAACGAACCCTCCTGTGTATGACCCTGGCATTGGCAAACGAACCCTCCTGTGTATGACTCTTGCATTGGCAAACAAACCCTCTGTGTGGACCCCTGGTATTGGCATTACTCTGCTCTAGGTTCTGCCCTTAACGTTGGTACCGAGGTCAGTCTATGTGGCACCCTAAGCACGCATCAGATTACCTCTGCTATTACTAAAGTCCTAGGGAGGACTTATGATCTGGTTCTGTACCCCTGTCTGGTGTTTCCCTTTCTTTATCTGTTACCTGCTTCATTGTCTATATAGCTTTGCCGACCATTCAAGGATCGGAAGAGTAGAAAGGGAGCTACATAAAGAGATCAATATCTTGGTAGTCAGAAGGATTCGTGACAATACTCCATTCCATACCTCTGTCTGGTGTTATCCCTTGTTTATATATTGTCTGGTTAATTGTCTTTCTAGTTTTGCCGACCATTCAAGGATCGGAAGGGTAGAGAGCGGTCTGCGTAAAGGGACCACACTTTTGGTAATCAGAGGGATCCGTGACATGCAGATAGTGTAGGGGTCGGTGGTAGAGGGGCAGGAGTTCCATTTAAGGAGAAAGGTAGAAGTAAAGAGTAGAAGCGTTAGAGAAAGCATAATATAGATGTGCGTTTACCCAGAGTAAAAAGTGGGCCTTGCAGTTCCTTCCTCCAGTCCCGCAACTCCAGCAAAATCAACTTTAAACATCCACTTAGGATGCCACTTGGGGAAGTCACTGGAGCCAAGGCTCAATGGAGCCACTCTTAGCTGTTATATAGGGCAGACTGCTTGCATTCAGGCAGTTAAAATGTAAACACCTGATGCTGGATGGGCTGTGTCAATAGGGCAGGAGATTCACATGCTAAATAGCAAAGCAAATGGTGGAGAAAGGAGACAGAAATAAATAAAAAAAAGAGACCAAGGTAATGTTACAATGTGGGTGCCTGCAAATACTGGGTGATGGGGGTCCTACCAGCAAAAAGTATGGCAGGGGATCAGTTGAGATGTGGGTGTCTGTGGATACTGGGTGATAGAGTCTTACCAGCAAAAGTATGCAGGGGATCAGTTGAGATGTGGGTGTCTGTGGATACTGGGTGATAGAGTCTTACCAGCAAAAGTATGCAGGGGATCAGTTGAGATGTGGGTGTCTGTGGATACTGGGTGATAGAGTCTTACCAGCAAAAGTATGCAGGGGATCAGTTGAGATGTGGGTGTCTGTGGATACTGGGTGATAGAGTCTTACCAGCAAAAGTATGCAGGGGATCAGTTGAGATGTGGGTGTCTGTGGATACTGGGTGATAGAGTCTTACCTGTGGATAGAGGAGACACAGGAATTAGGGATCGGGATGGTGGATGGCATAGGGGATCATGGATAAAACTCCAGGAAATCAACTCTAAACGTCCACTTAGGATGCCACTTGGGGAAGTCACTGGAGTCAAGGCTCAATGGAGCCTCTCTTAGCTGTTATATAGGGCAGACTGACTGCATTCAAGCAGTTAAAAGGTAAACACCTGATGCTGGATGGGCTGTGTCAATAGGGCAGGAGATTCACATGCTAATTAGCAAAGCAAATGGTGGAGAAAGGAGACAAAAATAAATTAGAAAAAGAGACCAAGGTAACGTTACAATGTGGGTGCCTGCAAATACTGGGTGATGGGGGTCCTACCAGCAAAAGTATGCAGGGGATCAGTTGAGATGTGGGTGTCTGTGGATACTGGGTGATAGAGTCTTACCAGCAAAAGTATGCAGGGGATCAGTTGAGATGTGGGTGTCTGTGGATACTGGGTGATAGAGTCTTACCATTAAAAGTATGCAGGGGATCAGTTGAGATGTGGGTGTCTGTGGATACTGGGTGATAGAGTCTTACCTGTGGAGAGAGGAGACACAGGAATTAGGGATCGTGATGGTGGATGGCATAGGGGATCATGGATAAAACTCCAGGAAATCAACTCTAAACGTCCACTTAGGATGCCACTTGGGGAAGTCACTGGAGCCAAGGCTCAATGGAGCCACTCTTAGCTGTTATATAGGGCAGACTGATTGCATTCAGGCAGTTAAAAGGAAAACACCTGATGCTGGATGGGCTGTGTCAATAGGGCAGGAGATTCACATGCTAATTAGCAAAGAAAATGGTGGAGAAAGGAGACAAAAATCAATAAAAAAAAGAGACCAGGGTAACGTTACAATGTGGGTGCCTGCAAATACTGGGTGATGGGGGTCCTACCAGCAAAAGTATGCAGGGGATCAGGTGAGATGTGGGTGTCTGTGGATCCATATAGAGTTGTAGCGCTCACTCCCGGAGGAGCCGCTGAAATTGAACCTCGGGTCAGTCTCCCCGCACTAGGGAATAAATATACTCCAGCACCGTCGTGGATTTTATAAATTATATAGTTTACTAGAATAAATGGCATATAATGAATAACACGGTGTTCGTATATATATTTACAGTACTTTGTAATGCGGGAAACGCGCAGCGGAAAAGAAATACAATGCTTCGTAATTCGAGAAAACGCGCAGCGGAAAAGAAATACAATGCTTTGTAATTCGAGAAAACGCGCAGCGGAAAAGAAATACAATGCTTCGGAATTCGAGAAACACGCAGCGGAAAAGAAAAAGGAAAAAATATATCTTTAACCCCCTTTCTTGAGGTTGGGGAGTGAGTCCCGCACAGGTTATGTCCCAGAATGTAAGTGTGTGTGTGTGTGTTATGGTACCCGGGTACAATATTCAACTGGCCAGTGAATTGCTTATAAGGTATCTTCGACTAGTCAAGTTGGGGCCCTGTGGGTTTTGGAAACAAACAGCAGCGTGCTTTCTATATTCACAACGGCCTGGAAGGCCTCTCACCCATCCGCCGGATACTTGATGCTCCGCTCGACCCAGGACGTCTCTCCGCTCGATGTTGACTGGGGTTCTCTTTGTTACTGGATCCGCTGTCTGGCTTTCTGCACCTGCCGCAAGATGTCCAGCTCACCGCCTGCTCTCCCTGTCCAATCGATCTGCGGTACTCCTAACTCGGGGTCCTCCAGCTTCCTCAATATCAGCGTGGGTAGTCTGGTGAATCACTGGGTCTTCCTCTGATAAGGCTGAATAACCCGGTCTTTAACTCTGTCAGGCCGCGCCTGCGCTCCGGCCTAGTCACTGTCTCGTTCTGCTGTACTGCGTCTTGCTCCTCTCACTCCCTGGCGCGCTCTGCCAGCTCTCCCCACGAGGCTCAGGATGTAAGCGTTGGGTCTCTCCAAGAAGGTACAACAGTTGCATTACATTTCAACACAGTTTAGGTAACATATACAGGCTCATCAGCAAGCATACAGTGGGTTAGATACACTTCCTCAAGTTGACTCAAGCTTTGGGCTACCTCAGCTAACATAGCAGACACTTCGGGCAACCTTCGCACTGTGGTGATGGCCTCTTCAGTGCTATGTCCTGGTGAGTCGTAGGTGAGTCGCTGGGGCGGTCGAACAGAGCGTTTTGGTTCTGGCTCAATCAGTTCCTCTTCAGGTGGAAGTACTATAGGTGCTGGTTCCGTTCTTCTTTCTACCACTGGAGCAGACATCTCTTCGGAGTATGATCCTTCCAGTGAAGGCATAGAACTGTAGTCATAAGATTCTACTTCAGGAACTACAGGGATTTCAATAGTCTCAGGAACTTCTAACTGAAATTCAGGAGCTTCAGGCCTCAAATTACTTTCCCACCGTTCTGGAACCGCGATAACCTCTTCAGGCTCCGGTGAGCGCATCCAGTCCAGACAAAAACTCTCTTCCTCACTGTCCCTTTCGCTCTCTTCGACAGCCCGGGTCTGTTGAGACCGAGTAACGGGAGGCAAACGTGGAGCAGGCGGATTTGGCAGAGAAAGTTCGTCCCCAAATGGTATCCTCACAGCCTCTCTCAAAGGTAACAAATGATTCCGGTGCCAGTTCTTAAGAGGCCCAGCCTTTCCATCCGGCCGGATTTGATACACCGGCAGACCCGGCAGTTGCTTGCAGACAATGTAGTCTTGAGAACTCCATCTATCCGCCAACTTTTGCCTCGCAGCAGCACCCAAGTTCTTTAACAAAACCCTATCACCGGGTTGTAGATCCTGTATCCGAACTTTCAAGTCATAGTTCCTTTTGTTCCTTTGCTCCCTGTTTCCTGAGGTGAAACGGGCCTGTTCAAACGCAGAGGCCAGATTCTTTCGAAGTCTATCCACGTAATTTCTATGGGAAGCTACCGACGTCTGGTCTAGAGATAACCCAAACGCCAAATCAACCGGCAGTCGAGCTTCTCTTCCGAACATAAGACGGTACGGTGAGTATCCAGTGGCGTCACTCTCCGTACTGTTATATGCATGCATCAGAGTAGCTATGTGACGACTCCAACTCTGCTTCTCTGTGTTTGACAATGTCCCCAGCATATTTAGCAGCGTGCGATTAAACCTTTCAGGCTGAGCATCACCTTGAGGGTGATATGGTGTAGTTCGGGTCTTTTGGATTCCCAACAGTTCCAACAATTGCCCAACAAGTTGGCTTTCAAAGTCTCTACCCTGATCAGAGTGTATTCTCCTTGGTAGGCCATAGTGAACAAAGAACTTCTCCATCAGAACCTTTGCTACTGTCGGAGCGCGTTGGTCTTTCGTGGAAAAGGCTTGGGCGTAACGTGTGAAGTGATCAGTCACTATTAAAATATTCCCTTGCCCACTAGCATCCGGCTCTAAGCACAGGAAGTCAATGCACACCAAATCCATGGGTCCCTGACTCTGCAGATGGCTCATTGGAGCGGTTCGGGTCGGTAGGGTCTTCCTCTGAATACACCTCAGACATGAATGGCAATAACTTTCCACTTCAGCTCTCATGCAAGGCCAATAGAACCTGTCTCGCACCAGCTTAAAAGTCCTTTCAGCGCCCAAATGTCCATGCTCATCATGTAGCGATCGCAGCACACTCTCCCTATATTTAGTGGGAAGGAATAACTGTTGGGTCTCTTCAGCATTGGTTGAGGGGCCCCTTCGGTAGACCATCCCATCCAACATCTTCAACCGTTCCCACTCTTTGTAGACCAATCTGGCTCCATCTGGGGAATTGGTCAGCAGAATTTCCCGCTGGTTCGCAGTTAGGGCCTTTATGGTTAACGCAATTAAAGGGTCTCTGGCCTGATCAGCTTTCAGGTCCTGTTTTGAAAAGGTAGGTAGACTTTCGTCCCTCAACTGCGTAGGGTTGCAGTAGAACTCAGGAACAGCTGCAGCCATGACTCCTATGGCCTCCGCTTCAATCCCTCCCTTGACCCGGCGCTCTGCTCCTTGACACAAAGCTTGTACCCCGTCTGGAGTTAACTGAGTCCATTCTGTAGTGTAGGGTCTTCTCGATAAAGCATCAGCATCTCGATTATTCTCCCCCGGGCGATACTTCAGGCTGAACCGAAACCCTGACAGAGCGGCCAACCACCGATGTCCTGTTGCATCCAGTTTCGCAGTAGTAAGGATGTAGGTAAGAGGATTGTTATCCGTCTTTATCACAAACTCGGCTCCATACAGATAGTCCTTTAGCTTGTCTACCACTGCCCACTTTAAGGCTAGGAATTCCAACTTGTGGGTAGGGTAGTTCTTCTCTGAAGGCGTAAGGCTCCGGCTCACGTACGAGACAGGCCTCAGCAATCCACCATACTCTTGATACAGGACTCCTCCTAGACCTTCTCTGCTGGCATCCACATGTAACTCATACGTCTTGTGAGGGTCCACGTAGGCCAAGACAGGAGCTCGAGTTAGACTCTCTTTCAGCTTCATGAAAGCACCTTCACATTGACTAGTCCATTCTCCCTGTATGGACTCTCGAGCTTTCCCTGATCCTGGAGCTGACGGGTTTCGGTCAGAGACCTTGCAGCCTTCTTCTGTGCTTTCCTTCTGTAGGAGTTTGTTCAGTGGTTGAGCTATTTTTGCGAATCCTCCTACAAATCTTCGATAATAGGAACAGAACCCAAGAAAGATCTAAGTTCAGTGACGTTTCGGGGTCTAGGCCAAGAAGCTACGGCCTCCAACTTCCGAGGATCTGTTGAAACACCTTCTGCTGAGACCACATGTCCCAGATATGTAACAGATGGTAGACAGAATTGACATTTCTGCAGAGACAGTTTCAATCCGTCTTCATGGAGCCTCTTCAAGACCTTCTCCAAACGTTGCTCATGTTCTTCCAGAGTCTTCCCGAACACAATTATGTCATCCAGGTACACTAATACTTCGATCAGATTCATGTCCCCGACTGTCTTCTCCATTAACCGTTGGAACGTGGCTGGAGCCCCCTTAAGGCCTTGAGGCATTCTGTTGAATTCAAAGAACCCCAGTGGACAGATGAACGCAGTCTTCTCTTTGTCTTCAGGATGCATTGGTATCTGGTGATACCCACTTCGCAGGTCTAGCACACTAAACCATTTTGCTCCAGACAAACACTGTAAGGCATCTTCTATCCGAGGAGTAGCATATTGGTCTGGGATGGTTCTCCGATTCAGCGTGCGATAGTTTATGCATAGGCGAACAGAACAATTCTTCTTCTGGACCATCACTATTGGAGATGCATATGGACTCCTGGACTCTTGGATCACCTTGGTTCTTTGCAGTTCATTCAGCTGTTCTCGCAGATCATCCAAGTCTCCCAGCGGAACTCGTCTTGACCTTTCACGAAACGGCTTGTCTTCTTGTAATCGAATGCGGTGCTCAGTACTTTTAGCTAAGCCTACGTCGAACTCATCTTTTGAGAACAATTCTCTCCACTTTAGAACTTGAGACTGAAGACGTTTCTTCCATTCAGGTGAAATGGGAGCGTCCTTGGGGTAGAATCTTTCACCTGGAATCTCTTTATCAACTCCCCCTCCTAAATCGGTAGGAGAGAGAGGCGTAGCAGACGCTACTTGCCCGATAGGCATTCGTGCTTTAAGGACTACTGGAGAATCAGACACATTGCACACGCTGACTGAGACTCTTCCTCGTGTTCTTTTCAAAGCTTTAGTGGAGATTATTTCAGGGATTACTTCTACTCCGGCTTCACTCCCATGATTAAAATCGGTTTCCAGTACGACATAGGGACCTGGTTGCGATCCGTTCAACTTGACTGAAGCCCGGAAGCTCGCTACTTCTCCTGCTTGCAGAACCTTCTCTGTTCCTTCTAATCTCCATAGGCGCCCCACTTCGGCAGGTGCTTTCTGTTCTTCGACCATCCTCTGATAGACTGGACGTAACATTGGGTCTACTCCTTGAGTAGAACCTTCTTCCAATACGATAGGTGTCAGGAGACGTCGCACCAAATCAGTATTCGTCCCCACTATCATGGAACTCCTGTTTGCCCCTGAAGGCCGAGGACACACAATGGCCAATGCATCACAACCTCCGGACTGTCCGATGACTTTGGATCCGATCTCCAACTTCACCTGTAGATACCCGTCATAAGGGAGTTTCTCAGTTCCAATACCCCAGATTTCCAGGTCCTTCAATTTCTGTAGAGGAATGTGCTTCAAGTGTTTCTCGTAGAAGTCTCGGTAGATCAATGTCACTTGAGCCCCTGAATCCAACAGGGCTTTAGTGTAGACTCCCTCCACTTGGATTGGCACAATAGGAGAAGGACCTATCAGCTGGTCAGGAAACTTGGTGGTGGCACCAGGACACTTAGACCCAGTTTGTTGTACCCTGGCCTTCTTCTTGGCCCGTGTAGGTTTTGGGTGTGCATTGCTTCCCCATGACGTAGGTCCGGATGCTAAGGGAGTGACTCTTTCAGTCCTGGCAGGCTCAGCAGTTGGCAAGACCTTGGGCCCTCTCGCCCTCTTAGTCCTGGCTTGATTTTTGGAGCGGGTTTCAACCTTCGGGCACCTAGGTTGCTCCTTCACTTGTGCCCTCTGGCGTTTCCCGCCGGTGAGGTAGATAACAGTCCTTCTAAGGCTTTCAAAAGCTCCTTAACTCTATTCTTCTCAGGCTTTCGGTTTGCATTGTGCGCGGAAGTGGCCCATTTCTCCACAACCGAAACATCTCTTCTTAGAAAGCGGAGACGCAGTCGCCTGCTGTGATTTGGTTGAAGGACCCTGGCTAGACGCCACAGCAACTCCAGTTGTCTGCATGCCTGTAAGGAACTTCTGCATCTCTGTCTGCATCTCTGTCACCTTCAACAATACTCGGCACAGTTCCGCGTGCGCCTGTTGCAATTCAGCTTGAGCTTCTTGTAATTTCTTAACAGTTTTGTGCAACTCACCATGTTCAGAGAGGTTTAATTCTTTGACAGCCCTCTCTGTGGATTTAAAAGCGATCAGATGCTCTTGTTCGTCCAAGTCGGATCCGAAAGTATCCAACGAGTCGCTTTCAGGCTGCAAACAGTCGTTATGCCTCACAGGTTGCACGTAAGCTCTTTCTACTCGCCTGAAGGATTTTTCTTACAGTAAAGCCTCCTCCTCTCTGACAGCTCGGATCAGTTCCAGGTACTTCAGTTCTTGATTACCTTCTCTGCTTCTCAGCTGCAGCATTACTGGATCTAGAGGTTGAGAGCCCCTCAGGATCTGTTTTATTCGGATCTTATCCACTTCAGCCAGTTCGGCCCCTTTCTTGAGGAGTAGCTGGTGCAGAATCTTATCTAGGCGCCTCATATATTCGGTCATTCTCTCACCTTTCCGCTGGTAGGTATGTTCATACTGATATACGAGCTCTGCAGCCTTTTCCGTTCGCCCAAAAACTTCCTCCAGAACATTTAAATAATCTAAAGCAGTGCAGTCTTTCTTACTCAATTTTAGGTTTCTTACAGCTTCTGACGCAGGTCCCTTTAAGCTCTCGGTGATCCTTTGCTTTTTCTGGGCTTCAGGGACGTCCCACTCATAGAGAGCCTGCATCGCCTGTTCCACCCATTCTTCGAAGGTTTCTTCTCCCGCCGGAGTTGGTATGTTTCCTGTAAAATTTCTCTACCGTCGATAACCGAAATTAGTGTGCGGAGGGCTTGTTCTCTGACACTTAGCCAGCAAATCTCCAATAGCCACTATAAATTCAGGCCCGATCATGGCCAACGGACTGGGCGCGGGAACACTTGCGGATTCGCCACGTGGCGCATTTGGCTGAATCAGTTGGACTTCCACCTCATCGGTCAGCTTCACGCTCGCACCCTGAAAACACACTGGAACACCCTTTCTCCACTCAAAAAGAACATACGTGTGAGAGGTATCTGGGTTCTCTTTAATGTCCAGGATTAACCCCCGATGATCTGGTGTCAGCACGGCCACGGCCTGGCGAATCTGTTCTTCGGCCCAAGTGTCTGCGGGAATATCCATGACTATACAAAATTCTAACTGACTACTGTGCTCCTCACACCATTCGGCAGCAGTGTCTGGATCCATATTTAACCCTTTAGATGTGGTTTTTCCAGAGACTGGATCCCAGAAACGAGCCCCCACGTGTAGCGCTCACTCCCGGAGGAGCCGCTGAAATTGAACCTCGGGTCAGTCTCCCCGCACTAGGGAATAAATATACTCCAGCACCGTCGTGGATTTTATAAATTATATAGTTTACTAGAATAAATGGCATATAATGAATAACACGGTGTTCGTATATATATTTACAGTACTTCGTAATGCGGGAAACGCGCAGCGGAAAAGAAATACAATGCTTCGTAATTCGAGAAAACACGCAGCGGAAAAGAAATACAATGCTTCGTAATTCAAGAAAACGCGCAGCGGAAAAGAAATACAATGCTTTGTAATTCGAGAAATGCACAGCGGAAAAGAAAAAGGAAAAAATATATCTTTAACCCCCTTTCTTGAGGTTGGGGAGTGAGTCCCGCACACGTTATGTCCCAGAATGTAAGTGTGTGTGTGTGTTATGGTACCCGGGTACAATATTCAACTGGCCAGTGAATTGCTTATGAGGTATCTTCGACTAGTCAAGTTGGGGCCCTGTAGGTTTTGGAAACAAACAGCAGCGTGCTTTCTATATTCACAACGGCCTGGAAGGCCTCTCACCCTTCCGCCAGATACTTGATGCTCCGCTCGACCCAGGACGTCTCTCTGCTCGATGTTGACTGGGGTTCTCTTGGTTACTGGATCCGCTGTCTGGCTTTCTGCACCTGCCGCAAGATGTCCAGCTCACCGGATGCTCTCCCTGTCCGATCGATCTGCGGTACTCCTAACTCGGGGTCCTCCAGCTACCTCAATATCAGCGTGGGTAGTCTGGTGAATCACTGGGTCTTCCTCTGATAAGGCTGAATAACCCGGTCTTTAGCTCTGTCAGGCTGCGCCTGCGCTCCGGCCTAGTCACTGTCTCGTTCTGCTGCACTGCGTCTTGCTCCTCTCACTCCCTGGCGCGCTCTGCCAGCTCTCCCCACGAGGCTCAGGATGTAAGCGTCTATGTCCCACCCACTTCCTGTCTCCGCTCCCAAAGCATGCCGGGAAATGTAGTCCCAATGTTCAATGTCTCTCATCGCGCTTGTCTCCCTCCGGTGGCCAAAAATAGGTACTGCCACGACAGGGAATTAAACCCAGCGCTACAGAGTCTTACCAGCAAAAGTATGCAGGGGATCAGTTGAGATGTGGGTGTCTGTGGATACTGGGTGATAGAGTCTTACCAGCAAAAGTATGCAGGGGATCAGTTGAGATGTGGGTGTCTGTGGATACTGGGTGATAGAGTCTTACCTGTGGAGAGAGGAGACACAGGAATTAGGGATCGTGATGGTGGATGGCATAGGGGATCATGGATAAAACTCCAGGAAATCAACTCTAAACGTCCACTTAGGATGCCACTTGGGGAAGTCACTGGAGCCAAGGCTCAATGGAGCCACTCTTAGCTGTTATATAGGGCAGACTGATTGCATTCAGGCAGTTAAAAGGTAAACACCTGATGCTGGATGGGCTGTGTCAATAGGGCAGGAGATTCACATGCTAATTAGCAAAGCAAATGGTGGAGAAAGGAGACAAAAATAAATAAAAAAAAGAGACCAAGGTAACGTTACAATGTGGGTGCCTGCAAATACTGGGTGATGGGGGTCCTACCAGCAAAAGTATGCAGGGGATCAGTTGAGATGTGGGTGTCTGTGGATACTGGGTGATAGAGTCTTACCAGCAAAAGTATGCAGGGGATCAGTTGAGATGTGGGTGTCTGTGGATACTGGGTGATAGAGTCTTACCAGCAAAAGTATGCAGGGGATCAGTTGAGATGTGGGTGTCTGTGGATACTGGGTGATAGAGTCTTACCAGCAAAAGTATGCAGGGGATCAGTTGAGATGTGGGTGTCTGTGGATCACACACTTTACACTTTTTTCTCCTTCTCGGGGTAATGACACACACACACACACACACATACACACACATACACACACATACACACACACACACATACACACACACACCTTGTGTTCTCTCTCTTATTCAGTATGGGTGATATTCTCAAATAATATTCCGGATGTTCACCTCTGTATAATCAGGGTCAGGATTCTCCATGCGGCTACTAGAGGCATTTTAACCCTTAACCTACTCTGTTTATGTCTGCTGGTAAAATCTATACTATAAAAGAGTAAGGCTTGGCGTGTCCGTCGCCAAGCCTTACTCTGCGCATGCGCGCGCAACCAGCGGCGGTTGGTTGCGCGCGCATGCAACCGCCGCGGCACGAGACGGCTGCCGGCTCGCCGCGGCGGTTACAAGATGCACACAGCAGCCGGGTAGAGGCTGCGCTCGCAGCCTCTACCCGGCTGCCGCACGCATCCAACCCCCGAGCGGCGAAGGGAAAGGTCCCTCCGCCGCTCGGGGCTTGGATGCGCGCGGCAGCCGGGTAGAGGCTGCGCTCGCAGCCTCTACCCGGCTGCCGAGCGCATCCGAGCGGCACCGGGGAAGTGAAAGTTTCCCCACTTCCGCTCTTTGAAGGACCCAAGCCCCGGTCACGTGACCGCGGCTTGGGTCCTTCAAAGACCGGAAGTGGGGACACTTTCACTTCCCCGGCGCCGCTCGGAAAGGTAAGTATGGCGCCGAGCTCATGGGGCGGCTGTCCGAATGCCGATAGAGCATTCGAACAGCCGCCCCATGTCTGGTCTGGGGTCTGAGCTGGGGCATATCCATGAGCGCTGGGGGGCAATATCCATGAGCTGGGGGGCAATATCCATGAGCTGGGGGGCAATATCCATGAGAGCTTGGGGGGGCAATATCCATGAGCTGGGGGGCAATATCCATGAGCTGGGGGGCAATATCCACAAGCTGGGGGGCAATATCCATGAGAGCTTGGGGGGGCAATATCCATGAGAGCTTGGGGGGGCAATATCCATGAGAGCTTGGGGGGGCAATATCCATGAGAGCTTGGGGGGGCAATATCCATGAGCTGGGGGGCAATATCCATGAGTGCTGGGGGCAATATCCAGGAGCTGGGGGGCAGTATCCATGAGCTGGGGGGCAATATCCATGAGCTGGGGGGCATTATCCATGAGCTGGGGGGCAGTATCCATGAGCTGGGGGCAATATCCATGAGCTGGGGGGCAATATCCATGAGCTGGGGGGCAATATCCATGAGCTGGGGGGCAGTATCCACAAGCTGGGGGACAGTATCCACGTGCTGGGGCATAGTATCCACGTGCTGGGGCATATATCCACGTGCTGGGGCATAGTATCCACGTGCTGGGGCATATATCCACGTGCTGGGGCATATATCCACGAGCTGGGGCAGTATCCACGAGCTGGGGCAATATATCCACGAGCTGGGGCAGTATCCACGAGCTGGGGCAGTATCCACGTGCTGGGGCATATATCCACGTGCTGGGGCATATATCCACGTGCTGGGGCATATATCCACGTGCTGGGGCATATATCCACGTGCTGGGGCATATATCCACGAGCTGGGGCATATATCCATGAGCTGGGGCAGTATATCCACAATAGACTGCCCTCTGGGCAGGCTTTCCACCTTGTATGATATAAACGGATATACAGAATAAAATTACAATGCGTTGCTGGTTGATTCAGGGAGAAATTTGATTCCCATTATGGAATCAAGAAGGAGGTTTTTCCCCCAAAAAAAAACTTTCAGCAAATAATTTCAAAACGTGCCAAGACTTTTTTTCTATTTACCTTATTTTGGATCAACAGCAGCCACAGGGATATGCATAGGGTTAAACTTGATGATGTAATAGGGGTCAGAAGTTGTGGCCCTGATTACCCACATCCTGAAAAGTGGGCCGCATGGATCGTAATAGTGGTAGCAGCGACCCAGCAGTGTATACATGTATACTGGACATCCATCTGTAACACGGGGAGAGCAGGATTTCATGAGCAGCAGCCGAATGGGGAAAAAAAGAGACATTTCTCAGGAAAAAAATAACTTAGAAAGCAATAAAACAATGAACAAAAATTACAGAAACAAACACAGGGTTATTCAAAGAGAATCGAAAAGTCATCGCAAGTTCGGTGACTTTTCGTTCCTCGCACTTCGGGGTGATTCAGTGATTCTATTTCGGCGACCCTGCGGTGTATTCAGCAAGCACCGCAGGGCCCCCGTAGTGCAGGGAAAACCTGCCGCAAACCAGCCGAACACTCGCCACAAACCAGCCGAACACTCGCCGCAAACCCGCTGAATACTCACCGCACATTTACTGAAACCCGCAGAAACAGCTGGATTAACTACGCTGAACACGCCAGAAGAACCCGACGAGCCGCCGATCACAGCGCAGAGCAGCCACCGGAAAAACCCGACACCGCAGCGAATGAGGTGAAAAAAAATAGTGCGCTTGTAAGTTTGAAAATTGAAACGCTGTTTGCACAAAGACTACTGAATGTAAATGTCTGAAATTTACACATAAGATCCAATGAATGATAATAAAAAGGTCTGTTACAGAAAAATGACAAAACAATTAAAAAAAGTTTGCAAAAAAAAAATACAAAAAATGCCTAAAAGATCCTAAGAAATCTATGAATAAAGAAACTTTTTACTGCAGAATAAAAATAATAAACGGTTTATTAGATATTGTATTAAAACGGGAATATTTTTAACATTGAAGCCTATGGGATTCGCCTGAATAAACCTGACGAATGAAATTACCGAACAGCAGGGCATTTCGGCAACTTTTCACAGCTGTTTTGTGTTCTCTGAATAGACTAAGCATTGCTTCTCTATGGGGATTCACTGCCCCCGAACAGGCACCGACCAGGCACCGTATGTGCCGGCTTCTTTTAAATTCTGTAACAGACCTTTCTATTATTTTTTTAAAGGACCTTTTTTTAATATTTACAAATATTTTAATGCTTTTTTATTGGTTTGAACACATATTGGGAGAAATGGAGAGTTCTGTTTTTTTTTTTGCAGTTCGGTTGAATTTGCCAAGGCTACGTCGGTGCTTTTTGGTGCTGTTTGGCGATGTTCTACAACTTTTTCATGAGGCTTCGGGGGCAACTCCATCTTCAATGCACTTCACTGACCATCTGCTAAGGCTGGGGTCAGACGAACGCAGTGTTAACGTCCGTGTAGCCGCACTTTAGGACGTCCGTGGTAACAGATAATCATGACCAATGAGGGCCCACACATTCTGTGCGGACGCACTTCGGACGCGGCAAACGGACGCCGGTTAGCAAGAACGTTGAACCGCTAGGACGGACATGGAGTGCGCCACGTCCGCAACGTCTGCATAGCTTTGTGTGTGAGTGATGGAACGTGGTCAGACGGACTGCATTTATACGTCCAGCATTTTTGACGGACAAAATGTTTTTTCCTTTTAATTTATTTTCCCTCCTACATCCGTCAAAAATAACGTCAGTCACAAAAACGGTCCGTGTGGCCACTACTGCGTCTTCCGACAAAAAGTGCGTCCGTACTGCACGGGCGCCCAGTCCGTAGAAAACGCGCTCATCTGACCCTAACCTAAATAGTAAATTCAACAACCTGTCCGTGAAATGGAATCGCAGAAGTGCAACGAAATGCACTGAATTGAAAAGCTCTGAAATTTTGGTTAGATTTGAATAGACCCTGTAGTAGCCCTAGGTCAAATCTCTTTTTTTCAACTTCTAAAAAATATCTATTTACATTTATTTTTTTTAAAACAAACATTAATTAAAAAATGCAGATGGTATTATGATATAAAAGTAGAAATAATGAAAAAAAAACAAGAAACATAATATCTGGGAATTATATACTAACGAGATCAATATTTAATGTGTATTCATAACACGGACCTTAGTTATCAAAAATATAGAATAATGTACGTCACCAAGGTTTTAGAAAATAGGGGTGAGAATAAAATAAAAATAATAAAAAATAAATATAAATTATAATAAATATAAATAAAAATAATATAAAAAACAAAAACATTAAATAGGTGAATAGAAAAAGAAGAGAAATAAAGAAATAATAAAAGATTTATGTATAAAAAAGAGGGAAAATATATATATATATATATAATATTAACCGTATTAAGAGAGTAAAACTCGATTATAAAACATGATCTTAACTGTGAGTTATTGCGACGTCTTTGTATGTCCTGGTTGGGCGATATTGGTATGTTGCAGTGATGTTGGGTATGTTGTCTCTCTTTTTTGTAATAGATGCTGGATGGCCTATGGCAGTTCGCCCGTGGAAACCCCCCTCCCCTTATTCTTTCCTTTCTTTCTTGTGTGTTCCTTTATTTTTTTTTATAATTTTTGGTTTTATGTTTTCTTTCTGGAAGTGTTTGGGAACGACAACAACTCAACCACGAAGTGGTAGGCCACGTAAACTGACGGAGCGGGGTCAGCGGATGCTGAGGCGCATAGTGCGAAGAGGTCACCGACTTTCTGCAGAGTCAATCGCTACAGACCTCCAAACTTCATGTGGCTTTCAATTTAGCTCAAGAACAGTGCGCAGAGAGCTTCATAGAATGGGTTTCCATGGCCGAGCAGCTGCATCCAAGCCATACATCACCAAGTGCAATGCAAAGCGTTGGACGCAGTGGTGTAAAGCACGCCGCTAGTGGACTCTAGAGCAGTGGAGATGCGTTCTCTGGAGTGACGAATCACGCTTCTCCATCTGGCAATCTGATGGATGAGCCTGGGTTTGGCGGTTGCCAGGAGAACGGTACTTGTCTGACTGCATTGTGCCAAGTGTAAAGTTTGGTGGAGGGGGGATTATGGTGTGGGGTTGTTTTTCAGGAGCTGGGCTTGGCCCCTTAGTTCCAGTGAAAGTAACTCTGAATGCTTCAGCATACCAAGACATTTTGGACAATTCCATGCTCCCAACTTTGTGGGAACAGTTTGGAGCTGGCCCCTTCCTCTTCCGACATGACTGTGAACCAGTGCACAAAGCAAGGTCCATAAATACATGGATGACAGAGTCTGGTGTGGATGAACTTCACTGACCTGCACAGAGTCCTGACCTCAACCCGATAGAACACCTTTGGGATGAATTAGAGCGGAGACTGAGAGCCAGGCCTTCTCGCCCAACATCAGTGTGTGACCTCACAAATGCTCTTCTGGAAGAATGGACAAAAATTCCCATAAACACTCCTAGACCTTGTGGACAGCCTTCCCAGAAGAGTTGAAGCTGTTATTGCTGCAAAGGGTGGACCGACGTCATATTGAACCCTATGGATTAGGAATGGGATGTCACTTAAGTTCATATGTGAGTCAAGGCAGGTGAGCGAATACTTTTGGCAATATAGTGTATATAGGGATATTCAAAGAGCACCGAATTGGCCACGAAATTGCACCGAACAGTGAAATTCCCCGTACGGTGCAATTTCAGTAGCATTCGGCTACTCATAAAGCTGGCAGTTCACCAAATATTGGCGAATTGCCAGCAAATACGGTGCCTGTTCGGCGGCAGTGAAATCCCCCATAGAGAAGCTATGGTTAATCTATTCAGAGACACCGAACAGCGAAGAATTGTCGGTGAAATGCCCTGTGGGGAATGCTAAATTCACTGCAGGGTTAGCGAATCAAACTCGCCGAAGTGCAGTGAACGGGAGAGCACTGAAATGTCAGTGACATTCCGGTGCTCTCTGAATAATTCTAATAGTGCATATAAACAGTTATTTTTTAACCCTTCACTACTATGATCATGTTAACAGGTACTGTACCTGAATTCGAGTTAACTCGATCTGGTCATATTCCGCAGCAATGCACGGGAATTTTGTTTATTGCAAATGAAACTTGTTTGCAAATAGGATCCACAATAGGTCCGTGAAGTTCAAGTACATGTAACATGAGACACGACAGCTGATATACTGGAACTGGTTGAGGTGCTGGGACTACAGAGTCTCCTAAATTGCAGCAGTCCCAAATGCGTTACCATGTCTGACCAGCAGACACCGTTCGTTGCAATTTTGTGGCAGTGTGTCTATTCAGAAAGCTCTCAGTTCTCCAACTACTGGCAAATTGACAGTGAAATACGGTGCAGGTCGCCGCAGATTGGCGCAATTCGGCAATTTTCGGCGGCAGTGAAATTGTACCTCAGAGAAGTAATGGTTAATCGATTCAGAGAACGACGAACTGCACCGAAATGTCAGTGAAATGCCCTGATTTTCGTTATTTCAGTAGGACAGATTTAACAAAACCCGTAGGATTCAATGTAAAACTTTAACATCATTTTAAATTGTTGTTAAAATAACTTTTATTCTTTTCGTTTTCAGCAAAAAAACCTTTTTATTTCTTTTAGACAAATTTTTGTATTTTTTATATTTTTTAGATGAAATTTTTGTTTCCCAATATTTATAAAAGTCTTTTTTAAATACTGTAACAGACCTTTTAATTATATTTTAAAGGACCTTTTTTATTATTTACAAATAGTTTAATGTATTTTCATTGGTTTAAACACGTATTAGGAGAATTGGAGAGTTCTGTTTTTTTGGGGAGTTTTTTTGCAGTTTGGTTGAATTTGCTAAGGCCTCTTCAGTGCTTTTTGGGAAGGTTGTAAAACTTTTTCAGGAGGCTTCGGGGGCTACTCCATCTTTGGAAAATAAAAGATATATATATATTCCCTTTTTATAACATATATAATATTAACCCTATTAAGAGAATAAAACTCGATTTAAAAACATGATCTTAGACGTGTAACTATGTTACTATCAATATCTAATAGATTTAAGACATTATTGACATATGGGTCAGCTGTGTGAACTCATTTTAAAATATCTCTCTCTAATTAAAATTATTTTATCAAATGGAAAAAAAAAAGGAGAAATAAATAGGTAATTATAAAAAATAAAAGGAAAAAGAATAAATGTTACAGAAGAGAAATGAAGAGGAGAGAAATGTTTTTTAGGGATTTTTTCCAGTTAAGGAGATTGAAATTTTGACGCCCGATAAAAAAAAAGTATCATATATCATTTCTCACAGCTAAACCTGTTAATGGAAATGTCGGTTATATCGATGTTTATATCGATTGAAATCAAATTAATCAGTGTGCTGATCTCCAAAGAAAAACTAAATGCTGAAAGGTGTTGATAAATGGATTTTAACGCAGAAAAATATAGCGAATGAGACTGAAATCATTTTTAAACATCATACTTTTCTGGGAGACATGCTTAAATGGTGGCCAATAATAAGCTTTTTCTGGCGTTTTACCGCAGCGCCATTTCTCGATGCTCAGACCAAATGTTTAACTGATTCAGCCAGTAATTTGATTTTGAAAAATCAGGTAATAAAATTAAATCAAGCTCTAAGCTCCTACATGGGGTGTTAAGAATTTAGGGTTCCCTCTGTTCCCATTCCGAAACGCCAACCATAGCGCGCGTTGTACAGCCACTACCTCAAGGTGCTCCGGCACTGCAAAACGTCACTGGATGAAATGCATTTATTGATCTGATATCGGTTATTATCAGCCAGGCTTCAAAGTTTTCTGCCCAAACATGTGTTTCCATTTAAGATCTAAAGTTCGGCGTATCTACACAGGGCTGTATGTGTGTGTGAAGGATCAGTATGTGGATGTAGGGGTTTAAGTCTGTGGATCGAGAATGTGAGGTTAAATGTAACGTAATAGGAGTAAGAGGAATAAATGACTTCAGTTCTGGAGAAAAGCTAGAAAACGCGTCCGAGGGAGAGATGGTAACGTTATATTCAACACATTTTGACTGACCTGTTCATTAACAAAACTGTGCAAAGTCTAAACGTTTGTTTTTATTTTTCTGATGGTAAAAAAAATAGATAAAATCTCCGATAAAGGAAGAATTTATTTATTTTATATTACAATATCTATTTAATTTTATTTTTATTTGGTTGCCTCACCAAGGTTTTCTATTACAATATCTGGGTGCACTGACGCCTTTAACAGATTCATATCTTTTTAATATAGGACCACATGGTCCACCCCTGCATTCTTCCACAATACCACAGAGGGGTTACTGTATGATTGTACTTGCTGGCCTGGCAGTCTTGCACCAAAGGTACAATATTTGGGTGCACTGACGCCCATTACCAGAATCATATCTTTTTAATATAGGACCACATGGTCCATCCCTGCACTCTTCCACAATACTACAGAGGGGTTACTGTATGATAGTACTTGCAGGCCTGGCACCAAAAGCACAATATTTGGGTGCACTGCCACTGACGCCTGTATCAGATTCATATCCTCAGAGGGGTTACGGTGTGACGGCACTGTTGGGGACGCTAAAGGACCAATTTTGAAGCTCCTATTGTTACTTTCATCCAAAGCCTGCATAAGTTTCACAATAATTTAGCCAAAAAAATCACTAAACTTTTTCTGCGTATCCGAAAATGTCTCCTCTTTTCATACAGACTGCCGCCTCAAGCAGTTGTTTATGGATAGATTAAAGGAAAAGCATTTACCGTCATTTGAAACATCATTTTTTTGTTTTTAAGTGTTTCTATACATCCTAGAAATCCGCCACTTCACGGGCAGGTTATGGGGACCTCCTAGGCACGATATTTGAAGGAATTTTTCATTTTTATTTTTAACCCTTATTTCATGGAAAACTCACTGTCCCTTTAAAAACGTTTATTTTAAACTTTTTGTCCTTGTTTCCTGTCCCCCAGGGCACTACCCGGACCCCCATACACCTTTTATGGCAAATATCTAGCATATATGCCCTCTTGGAGGGCACTCTAAAAACCGAATTTTCAGCCCCATTGACTTGCATTGAGTTCAGGTTCGGACCCGAACATATGGAAAGTTCGGGTTCGGGCCCGAACCAAACTCGGGGGGTGTTCGGCTCATCCCTAGTAAGGATGAGATAGTTTGAGGTTTGGGTTAGTTTAGGGGTAATGTTAGTGTTAGGGTTGTTAATTGAAAATAACATTTCAATAAAATATCCTATTAAAATATAAATTTTTCTCGTACTACAATAAGTAGTGTGATTTCTCATTTTTACCCCATTCTCATCTTTTTATGTGAAGTTAACCGTTGTCAATTTTGGACAATACAAAATAAAATAAATTTTAGAACCTGTGGATTTATCGGTGGGTTTTTTTAACACGACTTTACTCTTTCGACCTAAAAGGTGGCGTTTGTTCTCACAACACACCAATTTGAACTTAATAGCTTTTCAAACACATCTCCCAAGGTTTTTTATTTTAATCCTGCACACTGGTTGTAACAATCAATAAAAGGGTGCTATCATCACTGGGATCAACTCTCTGTGACCCAAAGCTATCAAATAGATGACTAAAGGAGATGCACAAAAAAATCTAAAAAAAAATTCAAATTTCAAATAAAGAAAAAGCCATAATCACTGCACAAAATATCAGAAAAACGCCATCACAGATGTGTATATCTCTCTCAGTAAGCAACAGACACAGAAATACATATATCTGAGCACAAATCCATGAAGTAACATCAAGTGCAAAGTAACAAAACTCAAAAGATCCCAATGTCTGTATATATCTAACACAATGATAGCTGCTCTACCCCACACAGGAAAACCCATCTATAAACAAGGGGTAACCCTTCAGAAAGGCCTGAATGCCGAATCATTGGGGTACCTAGTCGCAGCATTTTCTGTCCACTGGGAGTCGGGTATATTTATCTAACACAGGGGCGTGCGGTGAGGCACTGGTTAATATCGGAGTCAGATATACACAGATATTAACTACCTTCCTGCGGTTTGTGTTTAGCTGTAAATTATCTTTTACTCATTTACTGTACCCACACATATTATATACCATTTCTCGCCATTAAATGGACTTCCTAAAGGTACAACTATTTCCATCAAATCATATACTTTACTATCCCAAAGGACCCAGGAGGAGTGAGGTTTCACTAACCAGCAGCTTCGAGACCATATCTGCGTAAGTGTGCTCTATTTTTAAGATCACAGCACACAGCGGATATATCGCACACTCCTAATTCCACTCTCTTGGAGGTACAAGAAGATAGAGGACGCCGGGATCAGTGGAGGTGCTACAAACTAGTTAATCTCATTGAACCCGAGGAATTCCCTGCACTATAAATATGAATGAGAATTTACACTGAAGGACAGTTCAAAGTACGGACACTAGGTGGCACCATTGCACTAAGTATAAGTCACCGTTACACTGCAATTGTAGCAGGACTGTATTTTATTGTATGAACGTTTAGAAAAGGTTTCAGTAAACAAAGTGTCAACGACCATTTCATTGTGGAAGTAAACACTCAATTGTTTATGCTATTAGGAATTTATGATGTATCATTAGAATTGAAATGTTGGATATATTGTCTATGCAACCATTGTTGATATTTTTGCATTGGAACGTGTATGTATAGGCATATAGTGTCGTGAGCAGCGCCGTATAGAGGGATATCTGGTTTTCTTGTATTTATTGTTGTAGCAGTTGCAAGGCTCTGTAACCATCCCCCTGTTGGCAGCGCGCACGCGTCCAGTGACAATCCATTTTCTATAGCACTGGCTGTAGGGCGCCGAAAAGTGTTACCCCTTCAGCTATATTGTGTTTGGTTATTGAGCGAGGAATTAATACTACTCCTTGTAATTGTTGTTTATTGATGAGTTTTCCTCTGTTTGGAGCAATTATCCTAACCGGCACGGGGGGGTTAGGATCTCAGGGACACAGGGGGGGGGAGATAGGTGGTGCTGACATTGAGTGAATGGGACAATGTTGGACTGAAAGAAGGTTTGAGTAACAACATTGGACAAAGCAAAGAGATAAAATGTAGGGGTTTGGGGCAAAAGGGGGGATAAGGCCTTAGGATTGAAGGACGTTGAATGGATGAGGATGATGGGAAAATAGAGTGAGGGGAGATGGAGGTGACGGAGTGTAAAAGCTGGAACAAGAGCATTGGAAATATGGAAATAGACATTAACCCCTTCACTACTAAACACATTTTGCTGAACAGATATTTATAACATTTATTTAAAACACGGGATGCAAAGTTAACAATTAAACATAGGGTTAAATAGAAAGTTTGCGCATAGATTGCTGTTCTGAAATAGTTAAATGAAAATAATGTAAATTCGCTCGTTATAAATTTTTCATGATTTCATTTATTTATCACAGACATATTGTTGGAATGAAAGATTCTGAACTCATGATGGTGTCCCTTATAATCGCACAATGTCACACGGGGTCTGCATTATCTGCATACAGGAAGAAATGGGCTTTGTGTCAGATGCAGTAAATGTATTATTAGTCATAGATACCTGCAGTAAGTCTGTCTGAGGGTCACGGTGCTGTCTGTCTATGCCGGCTTTTCATTGCAGATGTGCTGCAGCTGCTCCATGTCTGAGTATGAACATGAAGGATTGAGCCCATCATACCTTTCCTGCTATACTTTGGTAAAGACACCTTTCCCACTACTTGTTCATTAACCCTTTTCCACTGCAGGACGTTCTATGCCGTCCGTTCAGCTGGTGGGCCTTAAAGATGCAGGACATACATGATGCCCTGCTGTCTCCAATGGGCCGCCTCGGCACCTCCCGACAGCCTGTGTGCATAACGCGGCCGAAACTAGGTGGTGAGGCGTACCTGTACGCCTCGTCACCATCTCTGACAGATTAATATTGGAATTTCTCAGCTTTACTTTGCAGATCTGAGGAAGATAACAATACAAAATGCAGATGCAATACAAATTCACACGCTTAACCCCTTCACTACCGATAGAGATATCTCTGGCTTCAAAGCACCATCTGGTGCCCCGATATCGAGATATCTCTATATGCTGATCTGCAGCCAAAAAGCAAAGGGAGTTTGTTTGCTTTTGGGCTGCAGAAGGTGTTCCCAAAGTTTTATCCCTGTACGCATAATGCCCAAAAAGCTAAACCTGTAAAATCAGCATCTGAAAGCTCTGAAATATCGGGCGTCCAGCAGCCGATGCAGGAGAAAAAGAAGAAAATAAACCAGCCGCTCAAAAGGCTGTAATTCAATTTGGCATTA